>JASDQU010101120.1:87385-140807 GCA_032191745.1 Picea mariana | reverse complement strand
GGCGTAGCTTCAAGGGATTTCTAGCAGGAGAGCGCACCACCTTGAGGAGATTAGCTTGATCTAGGCGGAGGAGAAGGATTTTGAGGAAAAGGACTTTTGGGTATTCTTTGTAGGGCCTAGGGCGCCTTTCCTAGCCCTTTTTGGAGGAGGTTTCTCTGTTGTATTATTTATTGGAGCTCAACACAGGTTCAAAGAGAGGAGGGCGCACCACAGATTGAGGATCTAGTCATTTGGTTGGTTAGATCTTCATCATTCATCCCAAGACTTTACCAGAGGGTTTCCAGTGGGCTGATCTACATTTTGGCACCCTTCACAGGGGGTTTGGCAACTTATTCCTTGGAGGTCGAATTATTGGGGTTTTAGTCATCTAGGAGGGCGCAAGTCAAATAGAGGATTGTTTATTTGGAGGGTCATATCTTCACCGTTTGGCTTGAGACTTCACTAGTGGTTTAGCCTTGGCCCGATCTACACTTCCAGCCATTTTCAGAGTGTTTTGAGGCCTCTAGCAGCTAGGCCGAATTGTTGGGTGTACTCAGCTTTCTAGCAGGGTGCAACCTATGCAGTTTGGGGTTTAGCACTTGAGAGGGTAGGGATCTCAGCTTGTTATTCATCTATTGCAGTCATGTGGCCTTTGGAGGCTTGTAGCTTCTCTTCTTGATCTTGCTTATGGATCATGTTCATTTTTCTATTAGCTCTTACCTATATTGTACCAGATCTGCAGATCCATTGTATCAGGGTTTTCTTCTATTATGAATAATATCAGATCAAAGGTATTTTTGGTTATTCCATGTGTTGTTGATCTTGCATCTTGTTGAGGTATGTTCCATTGCTATATCTATTTGATTATTGCTGCAAACACACATAACAACCATCAGTATAAACCCTAGTGCAACCTAAAGGACCAAATCAACAAAGTGTTTGACGAAATGCCACAACCATAATACAGTTAAAAAACACATGAAAAACACAATGTTCTTGGCACCTTGGCTTAGGAACATTACCCCAATGCTTCTCATTCTAGTGTTTCTTAGGTTTAAATCCTTCTTCAAGGCCAACACACTCTTCCTTTCTTTGTTTTGTGACATGAAGCACTGCAAATTTTTTTTGGTTGTTGTTCTGGAAGACTTTGATACTTCAAACTTCTCTTTCCCTCTTGGGTCTATCAAGGGGAACATCTAAATTCTTCTTTTTTCTGCATATGGTGGCTTCTTCTTTGCATTGTTGTTGAACTTAATGGACTCAAAGTGAAAATTTGTCGAAAAAATGGTGTTAATTATAATATTTGGGTAGATGAAGTGACTTCCCTTCTTTGGAGGAAGGGTTTGTGGATGTACTTGGAGAAGCCCCTTTGTCCTGAAATCGTTGACAACTATGACCTCGTATATCTAAAGAAGGATGAAGCTCTTAGGATAATCACCCTATATGTTGAGCCAACTTTGATTCATGACACCAAGAACAACAAAAGTGCAAAGGAAATCTAGGATACCTTTGAGAAACTCTTTGGAATAGTGAATACCACTCAAGCTATGTTGCATGAATTTTTGAAACGCGGGTTGGGAGTGGCTAAAACATATTTCTAAAAATAAAAATAATTCAGCAAAAAAAGAGGAAATTTTCAGAAATTGAAATAGAACATAATTGATTAATTTCATATCTTAAACTATTTTAGCATTTTAAGCCTCTAGTAGTGGTCACATGTTTAGTAATTGTAAATTTGCTCACCCCGATGTCCATGATCAGACATACATAGGTTGGGTTTATGTGACATTAAATTAAACCTTTACTAACTATGCATGACTATATATAATACGTATGTAATGCCATGGTATGGTTTGTAGATTTCACTGATACTTCATCCCATTGTATGAGTTAGTTAAAGCAATTTGCAAATCTGTAGATATAATATCCACCAATAGTTTCATAAACCCTGAGTTTTAGTATTTTTTAATTCCTTGTTCCCAATCTGGCTCTATTATTGCTCTCAAGAGTGGTTAGTACTTGGGTGCCTTTGCATTTTTTAAGATGGTAACCACTACATATTTCTCATGTGAATAAACTAGGTTGTTTCAACTAACATCAAACTTTCAAAGTCTTTGATATTTTGAGTTTGATGTTGTTTATGATCTTATAAGTCTATATCAATTGATAGGAATAATGTTAGGTAGCTGTAAACATTTAAGAAATGAATTAGAGTTGTTAAATTTCTTAGTACTAGTGTAGAAAGATCCATGTTTATTCACTTAAGCACACTGGCAGCTTATATTTTGAGTGTGAACAAATCTAAATAACTAAGAGGGGTGAGCCCTTTTAATTCATATAACTAAAAAAATCTAAAAATGTCATGATTGATAGATTCAATTGCTTCTAGAAGCTCCTAGACAGACATGGAGCTTTTACAAGCTACAGGAAAAAAGAGAGCGTCTAAATCAAGCTCCCAAAAAGCTCTTGAAAAGTTTCTGTTGCCGCCTTTATACATACCCCGGGTTACGTGGAAAAATCCTCAATCCACTGGGTGTGTCCTTGGGGGCAAGTCTCAAGTCAAGGTGTTGTTACCTGATCCTCAACTCCTCCGTCTAGGCCAACTCTTAGAGAAGCCAAGGGGGGTAATCCCTGAAGAAAATAATCTGAGTCTTGAACTAATCTAAGTACAAGAAATAGAGTCTAGGAGTTTATTGCAACAAAGACAATATAACAATGAGCAAATCTACACTAGCAACACATATCATTCATTCATTCACCAAAATTACTTATGATAAAGATACTCAAAACCAAAGAGATACTTGCATGAAAGATAATCAAAAGGATACAGATACTTGCAAGTAAATAACCATAAGCAAATAAGATACTTCAAGATAAATGGAAATGCTTTGTAAATATAAGTACTTGAAGTAAATGCCTTAAAAGTAAATAATGATACCAGTGCCAGATATTGAGATATATGTGTAATGCTGCTGAAAATGGAGAATGTCATGTGAATGTTCTTGCAAAGTTTTTATTAAAGTTGATTAAAATTATTATGAAAATGTAAATTACTTTATTGCTTGTGTGAAATTGTAATGCAAGGAAGCAAAACTATTCTAGATTTGGCCCCCTTACGAGGTTATCCCCTAAATTGGAACTTGCTGAGAACTTGCCAAAGATCTTATCTTCACCAACAAGCCCAATAGAGGTGTTAGAGGTCCAACACGGGGAGAACCTCGATCTCAAAGTTCGTGTTTGACTTCACACACTCCCTTTATGCAGTTTTCAATCCAAGCAATAACGACTTTTTGAGATTGTCCTAATTATATTAAATCCGCACTGACCAGCCCCGGTTTTGTGTGGAACTTTCTTCCAAAGATCGAGACTAAGCTCGAAGTGGAAGGGTTAGGAACATACACCAGGGAGCTGAGGGGATGGGTTTATTTGTCAAAATAAAATTTGCAATAAAATAAAATGTTTTCTAATTAAACTAAGTCCACACTCTCCAGCCCCTGTTTGGCGTGAGCCTACTTAGGGGAGTTCAGGGGACTAGTTTATTTGCAAGAAATTGAAAGACTGAAATTGAAATCTAGCAATTAGTGACTACATTGCAAAAGGAAGTCTAAACTAAAGATTATTGTGCTTGTGATGGATTTTAAAGTCACTTTTAGCTTATCTTCAGAGGTGAAAAGTAAACTTGAGCAAAATTGCCAAAATGACACAATCACAAAAGACAACGTTCCCCCTTAGGGGGGATGAAGAGTGGGAGCTTGTAGCCCCACTGATTTTATTAATAGATTTAGAACAATATTTTTTGGAGTGACTTGTGATCATTCATTCGGGGGATCACAAGTCTTTACAAAGTTTACAATGAGTTTATTGATCAAAAGGGTGCTCCCGAGATGTCCAAATCCGCCCAAAACGGACAGCGTTTTCCCTTGGCTGTTCGCTAAACTGCAAAAACAACAAGCAAACAACAATGAAAAGTGCCCCAAAACACTTTAGAAGTGTCTTGGACTTACGTTAGAAAAACACAAAAATTTGACTAAGTATAAAACTAGTGAAAACAAACAAAATTTAACCAAGGAAAGCAAGCTAGAAAGTTTGTTTCCTTAGGATCTTTGATTGCTGTTTTAAAACAGCAATGTAAAGGCACTTAACTTGCCAAATATGAAAGTAAAAGCTCTTTGAAAGAAACCTACTTTTAACCTTTTAAAATTTTAAGGAAATGGCTTGCTAAAAATAAAATTTCCTATGATAGATCTAGCTTAGAATAGTGAAATGAAATTGAAATCTAGATCTAACTTTTCCTTTGCATGCTAGCTTAGATAAATAAGGATTTGAGATATAACTTAGATCTAAATACTTGCATGCAAATTAGTAACCAAAAGAAAATTCAGAACTTTGTGAGATAAGAGAGAAAGAGTGCCAGATGGAAGCAAATCTTGGGCTATGGAGTCTTCTTGATGTCTTGTAGAGGGAAATTGTTCCGGTTGAATGGATTTGAAGGTGTTGGAAACTCAAGCTAGAGATTTCCACTCCTCGAAACTAGAGATTGTGCAAAATTAGAACAATCCTGCAAAGAACTTTGTCAAAGGTGGGTGCACCCACTTCCTACATACAAGATACTACAAAACAAGTCAATCAAGCTAGAAGAACATGTAATCATAGATCAACAGATGCTAGAAATAACAAGATATAGAAATGCAAGCAAGCTTTATAAGATCTTATTAATCAAGGACAAATGCACAAAGAAATTGCAAGAAATAAAGTTTGCCATACTCAACACATCAACATGGAAGAATAACATCCACACATTTGCACAACACTACAAAAGTGACCTCCAAAGTCTTCAAATATTTATTCCACAATAGCTTGAGAGCATATTATGACAACATAACTCTAGGTCTACCAATCTAGATTACAATGGGAGGCTAAGCTCCAATACATAGCAAAGAGGGAGGAGCTTCCAAGAGAGGGGGGCGCACCACTTGGAGAGGGAGGGCACACCACTTGTGAGGTGAAGGGATGCAGGGAAACACAACCCTCCAAAAACGGAAACGCTGGGGGAAACGCCGTATATGTATATATATGTATGTATGTATGTATTAAAAAAACACATTATCTTGCAAGAAAAATATAATGACACACATAAATGCCATTTTAGAAGGAAAACCATGCTTATATTAACTCCCATAGATGATCAATATCATTGATTACATGATGCAAGCAACACAATCCAAAATTAGCCTTTATAGATGAGGCTATACATCCAAAATCAACCTTTATAAATGAGGTTGTATGTGCTGAAAATGAAATAAAACATGAGCTAAAGACAACTGCAATTACATAGATTCCTAATACATATCATACTGATCCTCATCCTCATCATTAAAAATAGAACAATATGCATGTTCAACAGAACTAGAGCATGGATGGGAAGAAGAGGCAATTCCAATTCCAGTTGTTGTTGCATCATCACCAATATCAAGAGCAACAAGAGAGAGCTCCAAGTTTGGGCATTTTGCATCCACATCCCAATCTTTATGAGGCCCATTTGCATATTCTTCACCCTTACGAGACACAAGGCAAAGGTTTGAATGCACATATACAAGATCTTCAACCTTTTGGGATACCGACCTATTGCGCTTCACAGAATGAGTTAAACCATAGGTGCTGCAATTCCTCTCTGCTGATGAAGAGCTTGCCACTTGTGATAGAATACAAATGGAAAGGCTTTGCATTTAAATATAGACCATTTCCTCGTGACAAGTCCACCATTTAACCGGGTTCATGGTCCTTCTCTCCTCCAAAGATGATATGTCTGCAAAATCCTCTAATCCAGCAACAAAACAAGCAAATTCCTCCCTTACATCTGTTTGTTGAGAAGTTGGAAACAACCTCCAGAAGGCCTTTTTAACTCCATTGGCCACCTCTTGGTCCTTATGTGGGGCCTTCCTCTTCCCATTTCTCTGAGTACTGAAATCTTTATCATAAAATCTAGGATTTAGAGCACGTGCCAAAGTGTGCAATTGAGTGTTAAATCCATTCCAGCTCATAACAATGATGGATCTCACATGCTCAGCAAAATCAACATCAACAAAAAGAAGAGTGGGAGCCTCCTGTGTAATAATTTCCACGGTTTTCTCAACCATGGTATCCATGCCATCCAGGGTTGGAATTTGACGAGAAAAATGCCTGTCATGGGTCATTTTGCCTGTATTTTACGTTTAAATTTTTGTTGTTCCCGTCTCCATGAACGGGCATCCAACTGGAGATAACGTATTTATGATGGGTTAAAATATTATAAAATGTTATTGATTTCACACTCTGGTAGGTGTGGTAGGTGATCAAGAATAACTCTTGAGCTTATATTAAAAGTACCTCCCGCCAATATGAACTAGTGAGCATAGGAATGGGAAATCGTGCCTCGGCATGTAGGGATAGAGATTGGAGATCGAGAATACCTGCCTTAGCGACATTTCTGCAAGTTCCGGTGCAATAAATTTCTGTTTTTGTTTCGCGTACCATGTTTCCCACTACTTCACTTCACTTTTAAATTCTTTTTGATCTAGCCAAATCGGATAGTTAGTGATGGTCCATGGGGTATGGAAATTTGGTTCAAAGCATCGATCAACCCTCTCCTTGTTAAATTAAGCATATTTCCGCATCCCAAGGATATTCACTGCACGGAGCTACCCACAAGTCTGTAGATGGTGCGCTAAAGATAATGGAGAGGCTTATATATAGACAACCTCCTGGGTCCTACTCAAACTTCTGAGGTGGTGAGTTTTCCTGTATTTACTGATTTGATCGAAATTTTACAAAGCCAGAAAGAGAAGAGGGGACGAGGTTCGAACAAAGGGCGTCTAGATTCAAGTTCGTCTGCGTTTTCTGCAGCAACAACCTGAGAAAGAAATTGAGTTATTAGACCGTTGCAGTTGAACTCAGAACCAAACTGGTAAATATTATGAACTCTTATTTTATCTCGTCTCTTTTGTGTGCTTGTCAGTGAGAATTGTGTGGCATTGACATAAATAATATCTAAAGCTCTGGAGGAATTTAGAAACCTTTTACTCCTTAAATTATGATTACAGCTGGAAATTCTTAAGGTGGAGATTGAAGAAATATTATAAATTAGCATTCGAAATAATATCCTTCCATATCTGCTAAAATATTAGCAGCTTGAAATCCAATGTCAATTTTTATGCATTTAGTATCTTTTTCTTCCTTAAACTTCGAATACAGAAGAAAATTCATCAGGTGGAGACCTGAAGAAATAATATCGACCAACCAATGTTTATTTTTATGCATATAGGGGCCTTTCCTTCCTTTTACCACGAATACAATGGAAACTTCTTCAGAACACGAAGAAGTAATATCGACCAACTCTTGAAATAAATAATATCTTTTCGTAACCATTGAATTCTCAGTAGCACGAAAGTCGATGTCGGTTCTTATACATTTAGAGACCTTTGAATTCTCAGTAGCATGAAAGCTGATGTTGACTCTTATACATTTAGAGACTTTTTCTTTCTTACATTTTGAGCACAACTGAAAATTCTTTAGGTTAAACCAGATCTCAAAGTAATATCTTTCCATGTCCATAGTGCTATCAATAGCACGAGGCTGATTTTTATTGATTTTAGAGGCCTTTTATTCCTTGAACCTTGGAAAGAGCTGAAAATTCTTTAACTAAAGTTAGATTTTAAGTTTGTCAAGTCGGACTTAGTGTCGTGTTTCTCTTTTTTTTTTTTTATGTTATCTATATTTTAATATTCAAGTAAAGAGAAATCTTTACTTGATTTTTGAATACCGCTGGAAACTTTCTTGCAAATTACTGTAAAAATTAATTTTCAAGCCATTGATGGACTCTTTGGTTTGAAAATTGTGTAGAAGTGTAGGAGGCACTTTGAGGCAACTTATAATTAGGAGGGTAGGGAGGAGGCATCTGATGCTCCCTACATCTCTAGAAACAGGTACATCCTTGCAAAAATGAGATCACCAATTAAAATCTTTAACATAAACTTCAATATTGAAGAGTTAGTTTCTTATAAAAACTTCATTGTTGAAGGGCCTAGTTTCTTATCAAAACTTCATTGTTGAAGGGCACACTTTTAAACATAATGTTATTTGAAGGGTAATATGTAGACCCAAAACGTAAAAAAAAAAATTTGTTTGACGAGTAAAAATGAATTCAAATTCCAACACTGATGCCATCGTAAATCTCTTCCAAGAAAGGTTTGTCTGTGTCTGCATCTCAGAGAAGCTTAAATGCAGGTAATGTGAACTTGAGCAAGAATTCTATCTTGCTCCACCAATCCTCATCAATCAACACCCTTCGCACCATACTTCCCCTCTTTGAATCTGCCTATCTCCACTCAGCCCAAGTGACACCCACCACCATACTCATTAATGCATTTTTGACCTCAACAAGACGACGCAACATGATGAATTTTGAGGCATATCTCGTCTCAACAACTTTGAACAACTCCAATTTGGAGTATTCTCGATATATTGGTTGAGACTGGTGGTGGTTGGTTATGAATTTTATGATCTCCCTAGCTTTCCTTGTGACCTCCTTAATCCATGCAATTTTTGCCTCAATCTCTTCTAAAATGAGATTAAGATTATGGACAATGCAAGGAGTCCAAAAAATATGATTGGATCTACTCTCAACAATCAAGCCCTGCAACTTTGCAAACAATTGCATTATCTGTGATAACTTGCACCACATTTGCTGGCCCTACTTGTTCAATAGCAACAATTAAATTTACAACAATGAAATTACTATCTTTTACCTGACCTGAACAATCTTCTGGTTTTAAGAACATTGCTCCTTTTGGCGATGATGCAATGACATTGATCAATGGCCTCCGCCTTGTATCAGTCCATCTATCTGAGATAATGGAAATTCCTGTGCTGCCCCATGAGCTATAAATTGGTTTTAGAACATCCTTGAGCAGTAGCCTCTCTTTCTTGAGCAAAAATGTTATGAGTTTTTCATAGTTTGGCCCTTTAAAACCTCGAGGGTCTGTGTTAATTGCCCTCACCAAATTCTGCAAATAGGGAGACCAAAACGATATTAAATGAGATGCCACAAGCAAATATGGCCCTTGCCACTCTTGACTCAACTTCTTCTCTCGCTTGGTTTATGTGCATTTTCAACAAACTGCTATCTTTATTTGCACCTGCAAGCTTGGATATCTCTTCTTCTACCAGGACCGCCCTCTTCTTCCTTGCTTCATGAACAATCCTTGGCTCATAACCAACACCCAAGCTAGGAGTATGCCTGCTAGTGCTACCCATACCAATCTTGGCTCTATGATTCTTCAACCTTTGAGCATCATCATGCTGTCTTGAATGTAGCCCTCACCTCTGGATTTTTGGTAAATGCACAAGCTTCAACACCCTTCACTCCTTCATGCAAAATGTGAGCCTTGAATCTTTTGTAAGTGCCCTTGAAGGTCTTCTCAATCTTACATAACTTGCACCTCCATTCCCATCAACCTCCACCACCACCCATTTGCTTGAGTTTGGTAACATGCCTCCAAAGAGGATAGTATTCTTGCTGCTTGCTTGGTTGAGGTGCTCCAGGGGCAGAGGAAATGGCACTTTGAGAAGCCATGATTGCTGCAAAAACAGTAAAAAAATCTGCCCACACTTAGAGAAGGCATGAATGCTGCAAAAGCACTAAAAATAGTAAAAAAATCTGTAAAAATATGCCATGAATGCTTACCAAATACATGAATGCCCACACCCTCCTCCTTCTGCCCACAACTATCCTCTTGCTGGAAATACACCAAAGCTTGCTCCCAATGCTCCAAACCACAACTAAAATGCTTGCTGTTGCTGTAGGAAGCTCCTCTTGCTCAAGAATGTGTGAGCAATGAGCGAACCAAGTGCTTTATTATAGGAAATAATTGGCTGTTAGGGTTTCTGTTTTTTTCTATATGATTCCTAAATCAAATAAAAAAAAACAAGTAAAAAGCATTAGAGAGGTTTATAATTTAAAAAATGGAAAAAAAACCTAATTTTAAGCCAATTTGAGGGACCCATGGCCCTCTTGGTCGCCCCTACAGGCCCACAAAAGGCAGAATCGACGTCAAAATGCCACCCGTACGGGCTGAAATGCCGCCAAAACGCTGCAGCTGTACTGGTTTCAGCGTTTCGGGCCATTTCCAAGACTGGGACATTCCTGCAACTTAGGATCAATCCCAAAAGTTTGGAAATATGAGTGAGCCAAATTCACTAATATGTTCACAATGAGCAATAGAACCGAGATTTATTACCAGCAGTACACAATGCTCAATTATTGGAAGGAAAATGTGGATTTTAAGATATAACAACACAATGTAAATTGCACCAAACTTATCCAAATCATACACAATGAATGCTGGAATTTATGAGACAGATTCAGTGAGACTATTATGCTGGCTGATTTTTCAAATTGTGGTTATGTCAATAGCATATTTTACCATGAAAGATTACCACAATAAAGTGATCAACATTGCAATTTCCAGTATTCAGTTTTGTTTTGCATAAGAGTGTATGGAACATTTGTGAGCAAGTTTAATTAACCATGTAGCATGAAAAAAGAAGATGCCATCCACAAAAATGTAAACTCAGGAGAAAAGTTCCAGATTTAACTTTATCAAGTGAATCCACAATAAGTTCAATTTATCCCAAGATCATCATTACATCACATGAAACCAAATCTGAAAATTATTTAAGAGTGTGAGATCTGTCCGAAGAAAAATTGATTTCTTTTCTTAATTGCTGCAAAAGTGTTTTAAAAATCAGATCTGTTAAGTTCATTGCCTTTAGAGTGTGATCAAGTGTTTGTTATAGCATCCATGTGCTCATTACTTAATGTTTCAACCATGAGAGAAATTCTGAGCATAAGAGAAGGTGAAATGATCTAGGAACAGTTAAGAATGAATCATATCTTTTGATACCCATATTTTCGTTAAATTCACAATCACAATATGCAATTGCCAATACCATGAACCAAGATACAACAAGATGAAGTTTAGTGGTATCTAGCACATGAAAATGTAAATTCACCTTTAAAGAGTGATGGATTATTAAATCTGTGTGAAGCAAATGTATCCAAGTGAATTTTGAAGGATTTGAAGGATGTTGCATGACCAATTCCCCATTCCCAATAAGTTCCTGGTTGTGAGCCTCCCTAAAATCTTATACAATCTTAGTGGTGAACCCTTCGTCATCCAGGACTGTTGTGAGATCTTGAAGAACATCTTCATACGTTTGGTAATCCGGGTGCCCATAATTAATAAATCGGCTAATGAGGTCTATGGGAGAATATATGTCCTTTGGCTTACAACAATCCTTGATCCATTCTCGTGCTTCCGGGGGGAAACAATATATGAATAATGTTATTCGTACATCTTCGTGAGGTGTTCCGACTTCATGTAGATACTCAAGAAACCTTGGAATATGAAGGGCGGGAGATCCCCCCTCAAATTTTGGATAGTCGTCCAACCATCCTTTATCAATTTTGAACTCATTTGGATACCCATGAATATTCTCAAAATCAATGGAAGGAAATCTTTCATGGAGAGCCATAATTCTATTACTTGGAAAATAGCTCAAAAGGTATCAGTGGAGTTGCCAGACGATCCTTCTAGGATCATCAAAGGAAGTGAGGGAATCGCCCTCCGAGGAGTCGTCGGGTAAGCTTGTAAGATAAGGGCTTTGGGATAAGCTCACCAAAGATGTGTTGTTGAGGAGAATGACTCAATCCTCCCTGGTAACAGCGCCAAAATGTTATCGCAGGATTTGTACTTATGCCAAAGCCCCAACAAAAGTCTCCAAATCCGTGTAACTACAGGATAACCCACCACTGCCACCTCAGTAGGAAACCCCACGTTTATGGATGAAAGAGGCCCTACCCAGGGGAGGCGTCCCCGGTAACCTCAAGGGATCAGATAGCAAGGATATGGTCAAGCTCAGAGCACCTTCTCACATGTTACCTAAGTCAAAGGGTCTATGTTTGTGAAATTGAGGCAAAGGAAGAGTATTGTGTGCCTGCCTGGAACAAGAACAATATAGCGTATATATATAACACTTTCCAAGTACCAATAGGATAATATAACCTCAACAGGCAATAGACAACATGAATAGATGGTGGCTGATTTAAAACTGCAGCTAGATGACGGTTTACAAAGACAATTAGTATTTTGTAACAGCCACAAGAAATATAGATCAGAATTGCATGAAAAGACAGTGAAAAATCAACATTTATCTAGTAGATCACTTAACACTTATTCCAAGCAATTTCTGAGTATGTTAGCTATGAGTTAGAGTGAATTATGCAGAAAATTGCAGCAGTTAGTATGGCTGTATCACCGTTTTGCAACAACAACGTTAAAGTTAGTGATTTTAGCTAAGCTAGGGTTAGGAAAAGTTAGTAAAAGGTTTAGACAATAAAGTTTGAGAGTTGTTTGATCAATTCCTTCACAAGAGAACAAGTAGAATAGTACCTTTTGGGCTATGGAGTCATTTACAACAGCAATATAACTTGGATAAATAATGATGATAATAATGTCTAATGACAATGAGATGAAGTTGAGGAGCTAGCACTTTAGGGCCTCAAACTTCAAGCCTCAAAAAGATGAATTTGCTAGAGAGAAAGCACCTTTGGGCTCTAGCGATTTCTTCTCTCCTTAGGTTCTTGAAATATATATTTTGCAACAAGCCTCTATAACCAACTCCTAAAGTGCTAGCACTTTAGGGCTTTAGGAGTTTACTCTAGACAAGATTTTGTTGACAATTTAAAGGATGGAAAGATCTAGAGAGAGGAGGAAACAACTTATGCTCTTCTCCTATGGTTTTAAGCAAGCAATCTCATAATCTTCAATATGAACAAGTAAAATTTACCATAAACATTCAATGCATGAAATGAAAATTGTAGATTTTACTTACTTCACCAATAATAATCAAGCATAAAACCTAGTTGCAGATTTTTCCACCAAGAATAAGCCAAGAGACATCCCAAAATAGCTGCTCCAAGCCTAGCGCATGAGTAAAAGAGTCCAAGTATGCCAAAGATGGCCAAAATTTCAGACCTAATCCTCTTGTGAGAGGAAGAGTTGTGATGAAAATGAATGGTGGCTAGCGATATTTATATGAGAAATCCTAGCCACCCGAAAGTCATGTCAATAATTGAGCCTACTTCTTAGTTTGCCCATTCAAATTAAACAAAATTCCTTTTTTACAAGACCAAAACCCTAAAGGGTGACATTATGCCCTTCTAGGGTGACGTTGAGCCCCCAATATAAACGAGCCCGCATTCTCAATTGTATATCATCTTATCTATTCATATTTTATACATTATTCCTACATGGATTATTATGTTATATTCCAAGTATTTTGGATAATTCTTGTGTGAGCGAACTTTGTTTGTCTCATTTGGTATCAAGGTTCGTTTTTTTGATCCTGGCCTTTGGCCACTCTCTTTGCAGACCTTGTCTGAATCGACTTTTAGCCACACACAAAAATTTTCAGAGTTTTCTCTGAGAAATTTGGTCCTTGACCACCAACCAAGCCTTTGGCCATTCAAATTTCCAAGTTCTTAGGAACTTCGGTCTTTGACCAGTTCAAGCCTTTGGTCATATAAAACTCAGGATTCTGTTGAAGAACATTTCGTTGCCAAAAAATCAAGAACAATATATATATATATATATATATATATATATATATATATATCAGAAATTCTATTATATATATATATATATATATATCAGAAATTTTGTAGTAGAAAATACCATTTTGTTGTCGATAGAGCATAGAAAATAAGAAGAAACATGGACAAATTTAGAGATTCAGTGATTAGGAGACAGGGAACCTGTGTAGTCCGTACATAGGAGCAAGGCCAGTTTTCTGTACAACCTGTAAGTTCGTACGATTGGCATTCCAACAATTTCATTGAAAAATAAAATTAGTCGTACAAAAATTAAATCGGCCCGTACCAACCCTCACTGATCTATCCATTCATTAGAGATTTTAAAAAATTGCAGTCCGTACAGTATTTTAATCCGGACATACCATTAAAATAAATTAATTGTGAATCTGTACTAGTGTGTCGTACATTTCTGTTTGACTGAATTTAACTGGCGTACACATTTGCTCGTACTTTCGTCGTATAGTTCCAAATCGCCACTGTACCTACAACCGCCATCCGTACTAGACGTCAACCGTACCATCTGCAAATTAAATTACAGTCAATCAACAACCGTACAGTATCGATCCCGTTCGTACAATCGACGTTTGTTGCTTTCGTACTGCCACCACTATTTGTCAGTACGATAGCTACTATTGATAGTCCGTACAGTTTCCGCCTGCAATCATTTCTCGAACCATTCCGTACGATCTCCCAAAATCCGTACTCGTTCCGTGCATCCACCGCTGCCACATCCGTCTGGTTGACATAAATTTTGATCAACAGTCTGTACTGTTAAAATTGAAGCAAATTTGGACCATTTCCATTCGTACAGGTATCCATTAAAAATCAATTGGGGTGTGTAGTCTGTACAGACGCGTCAGTACAACAATCTGTCCATTGGTTAAATTAAATGTTAATCCCTAAGTTTAAATATCCTTGTTTTAATTTATAACTACGGGAAAAAAATATTCAAGGTACCTAATAGTACCAAAAAAATAAGATTATTTTCATAAATTTATTATGAAGATTATTTAAAAAGAGCTAAAAGTTATTAAAATAAGAAAAAGAAAGTTTTAAAAGGGAGGATACAAAAAATATTATACTTTTGGAAGCTGGAGTAAAAGGTTAAGTGAAGTATTACTAAGTAAAAGGTTAAGTGAAGTTAAGTGAAGCATCGATCAACCATAAGTTAAGTATTATTAAGAAAAAAGTTAAAATTATCCGGTGGAAGGATATTAAACCTTTTACATAGTAGAGTGAAAATTTAAAATTTAAGAGCATAATTGGTTAAAAGGGTTCCCTAAGTTACAAAAGGTGAAGAAGAGTAATATATATATATATATATATATATATATATATATATATATATATATATATATATATATATATATATATATATATATAAATGGAGTTTTGTGGTGAAAAACAAGATGTCCCCCTACTTATAAAAAATATTTGGATCCCTTATTAAAAGTTAACGAGATTATTCAGGGAAAAAATATCAACATTGCTATTTGCCCGGCTGCTAGGAAAAATCACATTAACGTTGATCTGGCAAACCAATTAATGGTTTTAGAGCCAAATATAATTGAAAATGACATGTGTCTTTCCGATGAGAAATATGACATTAAGAACCTACAACTATCTATGGGCGATTAAATTCATAGCTCAATTCAATGTCATATCAATCTATGAAGACAATGTTGATATAATTCTAGGGTCAACTTGGGTAGATACATTGGGTACTTTTATTTTCAACACAAGGAGAAAATTTTTGACATTTTCTTATAAGAAGAAGAAAATCACATTACAAGACGTTACAATGAAGTCAATTTCAGAAGCTCCATCATCAAAAGACCTGAAGGACATATTGAAGGTGATCCTTCCAGATAATCAGAACTCGATATCAAAGATGCAAAAAGAATATGATGAAGTTATTGTTGATAAAAACTAAGAAATATCTCGCTTAAAAAATCATAGTGAAAAACTACTTACTCAGATTAAGAAGTCAAGGGATACAAAACAATGTGTCCAGGAGTTGGAGCAAGAGAATCAAGATCTTGGGAAGAATTTATCAGGAAAGGATGAAGAAGCTTCTCGTTTGAAGAACTTTAATCAAAATTTGCTTGAACAAATTAAAAAGATGAAAGATGAAAAGCCAGAGATTCGAAATATTGTCAATAAAATCGGCAAATCAGAAGATGAAGAAGAACTTTCACGCCTAAGGGTTCATAATCAAAATTTGCTAACACAAATTAAAAGGTTGAAGCATGATAAGAAGACTTTACAAGAAAAGCTAGATCGCAAAACATCATTAGTCGATAAGGAAACGATGACAAACCCAATCAACCTTACAACTTAAAAGGAGGCAAATCCAGCTTATATAAAGAAGTTTTCAAATGTCGAGGTACAAACAAGCCATAGATATGAAGAAGACTCAAATCCAAAAGTTAATCAAGAAAAAGATGCAAGTATAAGAAATAAAGATCAAGCTGCAAGGATTCTTTATCGACATCCTAATCACAAAAATCGATACTTTAGCCAATCAATGTATCAACAGAAACAAATAACCGCTATGTCAAAGAATATTACTTCCACTACAAGTGTGGGTCAAAATAGAAGCTATCAGGGGAGCAGAAATGTATCAAATTCTTTCCAAGAACCCTATAAAAACCCAAATCCGCAGAAGATCGAATTAGGATGGGCAGACTCCTTTACAATTCGACAGTTTTGCTCAACGCTTAGAAGATCCTATCGTCTCAGGTCCTCAACGATTGCTAACTCAATAATGAAGAAGCATGAGACAATAATTACAAGCTAGAGCAAGAGATAAGTCTTCCATAAAGTATGCTTTGAGGACAAAGCATTTTTAAGGGAAGGCAATGTTATGAACATAAATATACAGATAAATAGATATTCATAACATCATAATTAATTAATAAATAATAACTATTAATAATGAAAGGACATGTCTCAAAGGACATGACTATTGGTTAAGGGCACACTTGTGTGGGTATATAAATGAGCTCTCATTCTCAGTTGTATATCATCTTATCTATTCATATTTTATACATTATTCCTACATGGATTTTTATGTTATATTCCAAGTATTTTAGATAATTCATGTGTGAGCGAACTTTGTTCGTCTCAGATGCTAGGTTGGAAATGGTGCAACGTTAGGTCTCCAAAGGCCATACTTCATGCCCACACGTGGAAAGTGTCCAAATCATAGTCTTCCTCCATCGAAGCATCACCTTCACCAAGCCCTAATGACATCATGGGCTAGTAGGGTGATGTCCAAGCCTCCAAAGGCTAGCGTCCAAGTGGAAGGAAGTAGGAGCTCATCCACTAGCCATGTCGGATTGCCTCCAAAGGAAACGACCTCTTTCTTCAATGTGCAAATGGTGATCACAAGCCCGCCCCAGACGTGGGGTTTTTGCATCCATCCTTGGGCTCCAAAGCCCCCATGAAGATTCAAACAAAGTCATCTCCTCATGAACACCTATCCATTGGGCAAGGTCTTGCAAATACAAACAGATGCGCCCTCCAAAGGTCGGTAAGTCACAAGAATCATGCGAAGTAAGCCACATCTAATAATGGAACCACCCAAACATGTGCATCAAACCCCCCTTTTCAAACTAAACAAATGCTCAAAGACCTTATACAATTTGTCAAATTTAGGTGTGGGAGGGGTGTCAAGGTATCCTATTGGGTCAGTCAATCCCCAAGTCCAAGGTGTTTCCCTAGGAAAACATATCTAAGTCATGTGTGAGTATGAGGTCGAGTGGGGTAAGACTTCTGGGCATGGGGTTCATGACACACAAAGGTTCGTATTGTCTCATTTATGGGTGCCTTTGTAGAGGGTGTGCTGCCCTTCGTCCATGATGCAACATTTTTCTGAGCCCTTTTTGCCATTAATTTATTAAAGTGTTTCCATGTTGAAGACAATAAGGGGCACTAAAAGGAAATGCATAGCCCACATACGCTCTACCTTGGCTATCATGCTTTTCCAAGTTAAAGACAATAAGGGGCATTAAAAGGAAATGCATTGCCCACATATGCTCTACCTTGGTTGGCATAATCAATTAGTTAGTTATTTATTTTATGGGTCCCTCATTTTTTTGAGAAGCGTTTCATTGTTATCGGGATCCCAGGGCGAGCATGTGGAAGGTTTATGATTGGCTTTTATCTTCTGCCAACTACATTCCTGTCTTGCCCTTCAACCCCTTCTTCCCATGAAATGAGCTACAACCCCTTCTTGGGTCAGTGCACCCAAAAACCCAAAATATGAGGAGACAAAAGGAAGGATTATGGAAAATGATAAGTATGATCGGGAATGGTACGATGACTCTTCAAGGAACCTCCCAGTAGCACCCCATTCCCGAGGGTGACCAACTTACTAGGACGTGATGACACCCACCAAGGTTAAATAAGGCAAATTGTATTATTTCCAAGCAAATGTTCTGTAATCAAGAAAGGATTCTTTGCAACATATTCAAATGCTTCAATTATTAAAGTGACATTTTCCATGAAACCAGACTTATTACCTCATGAGGCAACACGACTTACTGTCCTTTGGGGCCATGCTGATGTGATGGGTGCTACTCTGCTGCTGGCGATGTATGGCGATGCATCTTGAATAGGAGGGCACCTTTGGGGCTATGCTATTGTAATGATCCCAAGCCAATTTTTTTGCTTGAAACCACTAACTACTATTGATGTGTTTATTAATTATTTGGTATGCAGGTAGCTATTGATATTTTGGCCTTAGGGTTTGTTTTAGTTATCTAGTCATAGTTCATACAAGATCTACTCAATATATGCAAGATCACAACAATACTCAAGATGTGGAAAACACAAGCATAGATCCGACCTTTATTATGAAAAAGCATGAACTTGATACAATATAGAACAGATCTGGAATGGTCCTCAGATGGCTCCAATAGATAAATGATATGAGCTGCTACAAAATGCTCCTGATAATACAAAATAAGCCTCCAAAGGATGAATACAATGTGAAGACCCAAGGTGCCAACAACAAGTGAACGTCCAACCCCCCTTGGCTGCTGGTATGTCCTGCTGGTACGTCCTGTTGGATAATAAGAGGCCAATATTTCGGCCCAACTGAAGGAGATGTCCAAACTGTGTCAAACTCCACCAGAATGTATATCGGGACCAGGGAAACCCTTCCCGGAAGTCTGAAGCTCAAATACTCAATCCTCCTCCTCCAATGGCTGAAGCCCTAATACAACCTGCGACCTTCTGAAGCCCTGGATAACTCAATAATTCGTTCTGTATGAGGAACACCTCCAAAACCTCTGAAACTCTCTAGGATGGTAGATCGGGCTGTGATAACCCCTTAGGAGAAGTTTCAGGTTCAGATCCTAGGTAGAACTCCCTAGATCTGAGAAATACTGAATCACAAGACGTCCTCCTTGCCTCAAGGCCGTCCCAATCTGTAGCTGAAGAACTGATGGTAATAACTCTTCAAGAAAGCCTCCAAAATGTTGGCCAAGGACCTACAAACAGAACCCAAATGCCGGAATACCCCAAGGCTCTCCCAATTGGCTGGATCGAACTCTTCTTCAAGATATGGTGCGCCCCTGCTGGAAATCCCTGAACAGTACGGCCCTGCTACTCTCCTGAATCGATAGAGGAATCTGTGATGAGTGTAGAATGGTGTGGGTGGAGTATTTCATCCCCGAGACCAAGCTTGGAACAAGGTGAGTGGGTCTTTCACCACTGAGTTGTTCACAAGGGTTTGTAACAACAAAACCCTCAAACTGTATGCTCAAGAGCATCAACAAGCAATTACCAAAATCCAGAATGCCTCATAGGTGCACCCCAACCTTTCCTTTATACTTTTCTTCTATTTCTCTGTTGAGTTAGGTTAACCCTAGGGTTAACTCCTACTCAACCTCCAATGCTTCTATTTCTTCATTGAGTTATCTTTTAACTCTTTTTCACCTTTTTATCAAGTCAACTTAAGAATATAACCTTAGTTTGGTTGACCCTTCCCCTCAGTGTGAGACTATGGCCTAGTGGGGACACCTAGACCACTAAGTCTTCCAAACCTCTTCATCAAGAGGTGGGGGACATTACAGCTAGTCAATCTGGCTCTCGACACTCCATGTCTGCTACATGTGGGCCTCGAGACATGATCTCCTTAGTTACCCCTAGTCTGAGGGGGTAAAAATCTCGAAATGTGAGATAAAGGGCTTCTACCTACTAAATCACTCATAAGGGGTTATTCCAGTAATTGCACGAGTAGGTGTGTGATTGATGATGAAAGTTTCACAAATGCTGGCCTCTCTCCAAAAAGAGAGCTTCATGCTTTGAGAGTGAAACATACAACAATCCATTTCCATGATAGCCCTATTCTTATGCTCAACACCACCATTTTGTGGAGGAGTATAAGGAACACTATTTTGCCAAGAAATTCCCTAAGAGAGGAGAAACCTCTAGAATGCATTACCAATGTACTTGCCTCCCCCTTCAGTTCATAGACACTTGATCTATTGTTTGCATTTAGCTTTAGCAAGAAATTTGAATTATTGGAATTTTTTAAACACCTCACCTTAGATTTAATGGTGTAGACCCATAGAAATCGAGAATAATCAACAATAAAAGCAAGTATTTGGCTTCGCCAAGAGAAGTGGTGGCCACAAATATCACTATGAACTAGTTCGAGGAGCTGTGAAATATGCCTTGATTTGTCATGCGGAAAGGGCTTTCTATGATGTTCACCCATCTCACAGAACTCATAAACATCACCAAGAGGGTTGATTTCTGGAAGACTAAGGTGAAGATGACTCATGTCTCAAGGATCTATAATTGGTGTGACCTAGATGATAATACTGTAGGTTACTCTCATCATTAGCACTAGCCACCATTGCAATGAACTCATTGGAAGATGGAGGTGAGGAATTCTTCCCCAACTTGTACATATATTTATACTCATCACAAGATCTTGAAGCAACCACTTTGAACTCATTGCTAATGTCTTTGACAACCCATTTGTCTAGCCAAAATTCCATCTTTTTTTTTTGGTGTGTGTGATGTGGTAGATGTTATTGTGCAATCTGTACTTGCCCAAAGCCTAAAGGCAAGTAGGCCTAGATTGGTGTAACACGGAAGTAGCCCTGTCATTGTCACCCCAACAGGGTACCTCTTTCTATTTAGGAGGAAATACTCACTCCAAGGGAGACATCCCAGGACCTAGTTGGTTGATGAAGGGGAAAAGACAAGGCAATACCCCCCCTATCTCTAGGTCACCAAATTGAGTAAAGTCACTTAGTATGGTTGTGTTGAAGGGTCAAAGGGAAGTAAGGTGAATTTGTACTTGCCCTTTACCAGTGAAACAACAAATGTTATAACAATAATCAATGATATTAATGCTGGAACAAATAGTGACTTTATGGATAAAAAATCTGCGACTAGACAAGTTTATACATGGAAAAGATAAATATGCAGCAGCTGTAATCTATCTAGACATTGCAACTTGTTTGGGCAAATATAATGAGATATTAAAGCTTCACAATGATAGTACTTTTGCCACTTGCAAGTTCTAAATAGATATAAGTCAAATAATGTGTTTCAAAGGGCTGTCTAAACACTTATAACATCAGCAAATTGACAGTGATGACAGCAGTAAACCACTTCAGAAACATACTTTTTTAAGGCAATAACACACAATTTTGTCATCAAATGATATTAACGTACCTAGTACAATTTTCTGGGTTGTTCTCTTGTTAATATAGGCTGATTAGGGCTGCAAACAGTGGCTGTAACAGCAGTGATAACATCAGCAACAGCTTCAGAAATTGCACTTAGAATAACAACAAGAACTAGTTCAAAGCCTTAAGGTGATAGCGCCTAGGCTTGTGCAAATTCTGGGTTAGTTTAATTAGTTAGTAGGGTTAGATAGGCTGCACAATAAATGGCTGTAACAGTGATTGTAACGGCAGCAAGTTAGCTATTAGTATTTCTAGACTAGGTTAGCAAGTTAGTTCAGGTTAGTAGGATAGCAAATGAAGTTTGAGTGTAGGTTGTTGGTCTGGTCAAAGAAGTGAGGAAAGAGGATTAGTGCCTTCTTAGGGTAATGGAGTCTAGGCTGGCGGCTTCTTCTAAGGACTAATAAAATGATTTTGCACACAATCCAAGAGGGAGAAAGGACCTAGGAGGAGTAGTACCTTAAGTCCTCCTAGGTTTTGACCTCAAGAAGGTGGAGGGCTAGGGTGTAGGCACTTCTAGGCCCCAGCGTCTCCTTCTCCTTGGATTTTTGGTGGATGAAAAGTGCTATGCACAATAACTAGTTGTAAACCTCTAGAGAGATAGCACTTTAGGGCCCTAGGGTTTCACTAGTTACTAGACCAATTTGATGAAGCTTGGAAAATAAAAATAAGAAAGTAGCACCTTAAGTTTCTTACTTCAAGCATTTAAATGAAACATGCAATTTCATAATCTTGTATGAGCAAGCAAACCATTACCATAACCATTAACAATGACAGTAAAAAATCCACTTACTTGCACCAAGAATAATCATGTAAAATATGCAAGATTTTCCACAAACTTCATAAGATTTGTCCAAGTGCCAAAAATAAGCCTCAAAAGAGAGATGCGCCTTCCTAGTTGCAGCCAATAACCCCAATAGGGTGCAAATTTCAGACCTCCTTGTCTCAATGACAAGTTGTTACTAAAATGAATGTCACTTTTTGTTTATTTATACAAAAACTTGACCTTAATTAAGTTTTAGGTCAAAAAACTAGGCCGACCTGGCCAGTTTCTTACAAAAATTTAAATTCTGGGCAAAATAAAATCAATTTGCATCTAAAAACCCTCTTAAGGGTGACGCCATGCCCTTCTAGGGTGACGTTGGGCCTCCATGATGAAACGTTGGGCGCATGAAGTGAAACATTGGGCCTCCAAAGGCCAAAATCCTTGGCCACATGTGCTAAGAACCTCAGGACTGCCCCCAAGGTTTCAACCCTAGCAAGTAGATGACGTCTAGGGCTTCATAGGTGATGTCCAAGGCCTCCAAGGGCCAACGTTCAGGCGGGAATGGCACAATCCCCTGGGTCTAGGTCCACCAAAGTGCCTCCAAAGGCAACGTCCTTCTTCTTCTTAATAGAAGCCCTCCATTCTCTTCTTACCCCCTGGCAGGGGTTTCAACGTCGATCTTTGGGCTTTGAGCCCTCATGAAGGTCCGAGCTAATCATTCCCTCATGTGCACCTATTCACGAGGCAAGGTCCTGCAGAGACAACAAGTACGCCCTCCATGGGTTCATAAGTCACAAGGATCTTAGCATGTAAATCACATCCAATAATTAAATCACCCGAACATTTGCATCAAACCCCCCTTAACCCAAAACAAATGCTCAAAGACGTTACGCAATTTTACAAGTTTAGGTTTGGAGAGGGTCCCAGGGTGTCCTATTGGGCTAATCCCCCTTAAGTTTGGGGTGTTTCCCAGGTGGAGTCTGGTCCAAGTCATGCAAGTGTATGAGGTGGCATGGGGTAAATCTTTGGGCATGGGGTGCATGTGATAACAGGGAAATGTAGAGTCTTACCTGTGGGTGCCTTTGTGGAGGGTGAGCTTCACCTTGTCATGGATGCAATTGTTTCCTATCCCATTCATTGCCATTTATTCCTAGCTTTCTTTCTTTTCATCTTTGCTCTTGTGCTACAAGGGAATAGTTGAGGGCCATTGTTCTGGCTTGGTAACCAGAGGTGACAATGTCATCCACAAAACATTTCACGAAAATGAGAAGGCTGGCTCGTGATGAGACCCCCTTTCTCTTGGCTACACAACCAAGAGCCATTACCCTGGCTTGGTGACCAGATAGGTGGTAATGTCATACTGCTACATGTTCATGGTCATAATAGGTCGGTTCGTGTTGAGACCTCCCGAGTCCTATCCATCAACTAATACCTTGAGTGTTCATGTTATCTTGTGGGTTCCCTTTTCTTACTGAGAAGCTTTTCATAGTTTTCTCGGGGATCCCTGGGCGAAGCATCTCGAAGGTTTCAAAATGGCTTTTAACTCTTGCCAACTACTTTTACCCTCTGGGCCTTTAGCCCCTTCTTCCCAGGAGGTAAGGTACAACCCTTCCTAGTGTAGCCAATCCCAATGCCGAAAAGATGGGGAGATGGAAGGAATAAAGATGGAAAGTGGTAAGTATGGAGGGAACGAATGATGACTCTTCAAAGATCCACCCAGTAGCAACCCATCCTAAAGGGGAATCAACTTACTAGGGCACTGTGTCACCGTCCCAGGTTTAAACAAGGCAAAGAGCATAATTTCCAAGCAAACGTCATGAAATGAAGAAGGATTCAATACAACATGTTAAAGTGCTTCAAATATCAGAGTGATACACACCATGATACCCAGACTCATTACCTCCTGGAGCAAGACCCACTGCCACTTTAGGACCAGGCTAGTGTGATGGACTCTACTGTTGGCGATATGTGGACTGTACTTGAAGAAAAGAGGGGCCCTCCGGGGCTATGCTTAGGTCATCTGACTCTTGACACTCCATGTTTGGAACTTGTGGGCCTCGAGACATGATCTCCTTAGTTATCAACTTATCCCTAGGCTAGGGGATAACAATAGATAAATAGTAAATTCCGTCCAACCCCAAGAACATTGAGGACATCTTCATACTTAGCATTGTCAATCACAGTAGTGTCGTGTTTTTACTTAGGTCTGCACCAAGCAAACTTAGGAAACAACTATGAGTAATTAGCCCAAGTTCACCACTAGTTACTCCTTCGTTCAGATTGGTTCTTTTTTAGTCATAGGGGGGTGTCCCTAGTGTTCATGCATTGGCAATCGCTAGAAAAATCTGCGTGGTTAGTATGAAAGATTAACACATAAATAATTGTCCTTGGTATGCATGCAAGCAACCAAGAATTTAGAAATGTTTATAATTAAATAATATTGAATTCCAATACACACCACAAAATATGAAAGAAGGAAAGAAGAAGAATGTGCACTTTAAATGATCGATACAACCTGTCATCCCCTTGCCTAGGGATAACTAAGGAGATCACGTCTCGAGGCTCACAGGTCCTAGACATGGAGTGCCGAGAGCCAAATGACTTAAGCATGGCCCGGACGACCCCTCTTTTCTTCAGTGCAGTCCACATATCACCAACAACGATATCCATCACACCAGCCTATTCCTGAAGTAGCAATGAGTCTTGCTCCATGAAGTAATGAGTCCAGGTATCATGGTATGTATCACTTTGATTTTTGAAGCACTTGAACATGTTGTATTGAATCCTTCTTAATTTCATGACATTTGCTTGGAAATTTTGCTCTTTTCCTTGTTCAAACCTGGAAGGGTGACACAGTGCCCTAGTAAGTTGATTTTCCTTTAGGATGGGTTGCTACTGGGGGAATCTTTGAAGAGTCATTGTTCGTTCCCTCCATACTTACCACTTTCCATCTTTATTCCTTCCATCTCCCCTTTCCTTTTTTGGGCATTGGGATTGGCTGTACTAGGAAGGGTTGTACCTTACCTCGTGAGAAGAAGGTGGTAAAGGCCCAGAGGGTAAAAGTAGCCGGCAAGAGTTAAAAGCCAATTTTGAAACCTTCGAGATGCTTTGCTCAGGGATCCCTGAGAAAGCAGTGAAAAACTTCTTAGTAAGAAAAGGGGACCCACAAGATAACATAAACACTCAAGATACTAGTTGATGGATAGGAGGTCTCATCACGAGCCGACCTATTATGACCATGGGCATGTAGCGGTATGACATTACCACCTATCTGGTCACCAAACCAGGGTAGTGGCTCTTGGTGGCATAGCCAAGAGAAAGGGGGTTTCATTACAAGCCAACCTTCTCATTTTCGTGAAATGTTTGTGGATAATGCTATCACTTCTGGTCATTAAGCTAGGACAGTGGCCCTCAACTATTCCCTTCTAGCACAAGAGTAGAAGATCAAAAGAAATAAAGCTAAGAATATATGGCAATGAATGGGCTAGGAAACAATTGCATCCATGACAAGGTGCAACTCGCCCTCCACAAAGGTAGCCACAGGTAAGACTTTACATTTCCTTGTTATCACATGCACCCCATGCCCAAATATTTACCCCATGCCACCTCATACACTTACATGACTTGGACTAGACTCCACCTGGGAAACACCCCATACTTAAGAGAGTTTAGCCTAATAGGACACCCTGAGACCCTCTCCAAACTTAACTTGTCAAATTGCATAACGTCTTTGAGCATTTGTTTGGGGTTAAGGGGCATTTGATGCACATGTTTGGGTAATTTAATTATTGGATGTGATTTTCATGCTGTGATCCTAGTGACTTATGAACCCCTGGAAGGCGTACTTGTTGTTTATGCAGGACCTTGCTTGGTGGACAAGTATACATGAGGGAATGATTAGCTCGTTCCTTCATGAGGGCTCAAAGCCCACAGATGAACGTTGAGACCCTAGGCTTGGGGCAAGACAATGACGACTAGTTTGCACAATGAAGGAAGAGGACATTGCCTTTGGAGGCGCCCTGGCAGGCCTAGAAAATGAGGGGCCACCCTTCCCCACCTGGTCGTTGGATTTGGAGACCTTGGACGTCACCCTAGTAGCCCCATGACGTCACCTAGGGCTAGGGTTTGGGGCTAGGGTTTGACATTGAGAGATGTTGGGCTGCAGTTTTGGCACGTGTGCCATGGAGGAGGGCCTTTGGAGGCCCAACGTTTTGCTAGATGACCTCAATGTCTCATGGAGGAGGCCTAATGTCACCCTCTTTAGGGTTTTAATTTTGAATTTTAAGAGTAAATTGACATGTAGGCTTTGTTTTATGAAAAGACACAACTTTTGGATTAATTAGCCAGGATTTCCCATATAAATTTGGTTGGCTAAGTTCATTTTTTCTTCATAACTCATCACACACAAGTGGTGGACTGAATTTTTCGCCCTCTGTAAGGGTCATTGGCTGAAATAACTAGTGCACATCTTTTGGGGAAGCTTTATGGTGGTGTATCTTGGCATTTTTCATGGTGGAATGGTCTTTCAACTAGGGTTTGACTTGATTATTCTTGGTGAAGTAAGTGGAAAATCTACATTTTTATTCATGTAATGAATGTTTGTGGTAAAATTTACTTGTTTCATGTCAAAGATTATGAAATTGCTTGTTTAAACCCTAGGGGAGAAACAAGAGTGCTTCTTTTTCCCTACAACTTTTCTACTAGCTTGAATTTGCCAATTATACATTGTTTTAGAAGTGATTACTAGAGCCTTAAAGTGCTAGCTCTCTAGTAACTTCACTACAATTACCAATTATTATTTTTCAAAAGGCTAAGGAAGGAAGGTACGCTAGGGCCTATCAGTGCCTACTCTCTAGCAAAACTTCTCTTAAAGACTTAGATGATTGAGGCCTTGAAGTACCAACACCTCTTTTATCTACCTCTTTCCCTAGACAAGTATTATCATTGCTTTATTTCCCAAGTGATATTCTTGCTGTTATTGACTCCATAAGCCCTTAAAGGCACTGATTTCTATACTCTTGTGGATGAATGAGGTCAAAACAAACTTTCAAATTCTCTTCTTTGAAGCTCCTACTAACCTGAACTAACTTGCTGAGCTAATCTAGAAATACTAACAGCTACATTGCTGCTGCCATTGCTGCTGCTACAGCCCTTGTTTTGCAGCCCTAACAAGTGTACTAACTTTCAAAACTTACCCAGAAATTTGCACTAGCCTAGGCCTTATCACCGCAAGGCTCTAGTCTTCCCTTTGCTATTATTCTAAGTGCAAATTCTGAAGTTGTTGAAGGCTGTTGTTGCTGTTGTAGCTACTGTTACAGCCATCATTGCAACTCATAACAGCCCTTAAATTATCCATAAGACCACCCAACACTTATACTAGGCAAACTACTATCAATATATGCTAAAGTGTTTGTTTAATTGCCAAACTTATGTACTTTTCTGAAGTGGTTTTGCTGCTGTCATCATTATTTATTTTACTGTTGTTACAAGTGTTTTGACAGCCCATTGAAGTCACCTATTGACTTGTTTTAAATCTTGAAATTGTAAGTGACAAAGTACTATCAAATTGCAAAGTCTTTATATCATTTTTGTTATTATACCTTTCAATTTCCGGACATATTGCTGCTTCTATACATTTTATCTCTTGTCTATACATAAGAGTGTTTTAGTAGCATATTTCTATTTTGAAGTCACTAATTTGAAACATTGATATCATTGGTTATTGTTAACATTTGCCCTTTCATTGGTAAAAGGCAGGTACCATTCACCTTGAATTTCTCCTTGACCCTCTAAACCGTACCAAGTGACTTCTTTCATTTGAGTGACCTAGAGAGAGGGGTGTGTTTTACCGTTGTCTTATCTCCCTTCATTAACAATCTAGGTTGTGGGATGTCTCCCTTGGAGTGAGGTTCTTCTCCTCTTAAACATAAAGAGGTATCCTGTTGGGGTGACAATGATAGGACTACCTCCATGTTACGCCAATCTTGGCCTACATGCCTTTAGGCTTTGGACAAGTACAAATTGTGCAATATCACAACCAAAGTAAAGGCAGCTAGGCCACCCACACCATTGCACAAAACAAAATTGTTGAACCATCGAATTCAAAAAGCTGTGAACAAACTGCATAGTCAAACTCTATCGCTTTATTAGTCAAAAGATTGTCTGCATCATAGAGACAAAGTACAAGATTGGCTGCAATATTATGCTCTACAAAGAGTGCAGGCAACGAGAAAAGAAAGAGAGAAAGGAAGAAGAGATTGAAGAATAAGGCTGCTGGCTGCTCACTGAAAAACTCTAACCCATTATGCCGTTCACCTTGCCTTTATAACTCTCTCAATTTCCAAAAAGGGCTGCCTACTCATTCAAAAGATATCTGCTATTAAGTGACTGCTGCAAATTGTTAGCTTTTATAGATTGGTAGGTACTCCACATGTTTGTCTTGTATGCGGAAGTAACCTTGTATTTACACTACTAGGCACTTGACTTTGTAATGGTTTTTTATAAAGTTGTGATAAAGTGGTTCTTTTATTAAAGTGACTTTTTAATGAAGTGTACCTTCTAATATTAAAGTGACTTTATTTCATAATGTGCACTTATGTTATAAAGTGAAATTGTACTTTAATATTTTAAGTGATTTATTTTGGAGGGAATGAATCATGTTCCTCGATCATGTAAAGGCAAGATTAGATCTTGGCCTTTGGATTTAGGGATGGGGAAGGTGAAAGGTCATTTTTGAATTATAAGAGAATGCATTGGGTAGTGTGCAAGACAGAATGAGAAGAGGAGATTGAGAGATTTTTGAGAGAGTTTGAGAGAGGAAAGTGAGCAGGAAATTTTTGGTACGGATTCCAAGGGAGATTGGGCACATTTCCCAATGGAGAAATTTTTGTATAGAAGAGGCTGAGATTTTTTTGAAGATAGGTCGTACTGTACGGATCCATACAGGGCGTACAACAAGAAGTTTTGGAACAAAAATCGAGGCAAGTGTGGGCATGGCTTTCGAGGCAGCTTTTGGTGAATTTTCTGTTGGAGGTCGGCCGTACAGGAGTGAAGGTACGACAGCCTGTTGTGGGCACAAATATCGATATGCTGATTTCAGCAAGGCCATACATTTATACGGATTTGGCACGTTTTTCTAGTCAACAGATTTGTGGGACTGTTGGGTGTCGTAAGTGTTTCTCTTTGCTGCTAAATGTAATTTTGCTGTTGATATACTTTCCTGAAGCTGATAAAATCTCTCTCTTTGGGTTTCCCCACATTGGGGTTTTCGCTGGCTGGTTGCCTAAAGTTTTGAGTAGTACATGGATGTGTGATTGGTGTTCATTGTGTTTATTCCGCTGCAAAAGTGCTTGGCAATGTGTATTTCTGCTCATAATATTTTCTGAATGTGGGTTTATACATTTCAAAGTTCATAGATGACAGTTATCTCTAGGTTGCTAGGTGTTGTTGATTTTTCATTAGGCTAGGCTCAAACATGAAGTTTATTCCATTTTTAGCATTTTACTTGAAACATAGACAATTGCAGTTACACCATAAACAATTTGCTATAGTAACCAAGATCACAAGAATAAATACCATGCACAAGAAGTATCCTGGGAAACCCTTCTCAACAAGGGAAGAAAACCTAGCCAATCCTTTGCTATATTCTTCAAGAGAAAGACCTCCCACACCATAAACCTAGCACACAAAAGGGTGCTCACAAAACCAAGAAGTCTAGCGCCCAAGAGAGGTGCGCACTTCAGCCCTAGAACAAGTACTTGCTGAAATTTCCAAACTCATATGTGTGTTGTATTTCCTCAATGCGGAAATCACCTTTATTTATATTAGATTGGACAATCAAAAGTGGTGTCTATTGGCACAACAAGGCCGACCTCAATAACTCAGAATATAATTAATAATTACCATGTTAATTATCTTTTACATTAATTATCTTTCACTTTTACATTAATAATTACCATATTAATAACTCTTAGACAATATAGCAAGGGATCTCATACACCCACTAGTGCTCAGCCACTAGGGGCACGTCCACCTGTACTCATCCACAGGGACGTCCAAGTCAACATATCTCTATCTCCCTGCGTCTCATAGGGGAGCCATCAGGATACACACTCACTAGTGCTCAGCCACTAGAATCATGTTCACCTGTGCTCAGCCACAGGAACGTCCTAATCAACAGATCTCTATCTCACTGAGTCTCACAAGAGAATCATCTGGAGTATCACATCATCTCAACTCTCTACAAAGAGGAGAACAGTAAACCCATCACATGGGCTCCTTCACCCCTCATAGGGCTACACATCGTTTCATCTCAAACGACACACCCATCTCATGGGCATCTTCACTTCTCAGGGGCACACAGCCTTCCATCTTCGTCTCAGAGAGAACGACACACCCAGCTCATGGGCATCTTCCCTACACAGGGGCACACAACGTTCGATCTCCGTCTCAGAGAGAACGACACACCCAGCTCATGGGCATCTTCCCTACACAGGGGCACACAACGTTCGATCTCCGTCTCAGAGAGAACGACACACCCAACTCATGGGCATCTTTCCTACACAGGGGCAGACAACATTCCATCTCCGATTTAGAGAGGAACAACACACCCATCTCATGGGCACTGTTATCGCTCAGTTTGTAGTCTGGGTTAGATAGCTGAAAGGTAAGGATCAAACTGGCGTAACAAGAGCTTCCCCACCCACTGTCACCTCGATGGGGGGCTCTTTCTATTTAGGGTGGCTAAACCCAAGGGAGACGTCCCTAGGTAATCTGGGGTGTTGAAAGGAAAAGGATCAAGGGATCAAGGCTCAAAGGTTAAAGTAGGTTTTCCCTTCACAGATTACCGCCAAGAAGATAGTCAAAGAGAAGATAGACCACAAAATAGGCACTTGTTTGCGAGACAAGGCAAGAATAAAACTAAAATGTGCAACAATGGTCAGTACTTCATAAATTAATGACTATCAACATTTAATGAGCATAAATAGTAGTAATTATTGATGAAGTCAATGATTGCAAAAAAGAATGGCTATGGCTTGTAATATTACTTCTTAATAATACTGGAAATGATATAGCATCCAATGTCTAAAATCAATCCTTGAACTAACACAATGCATTAAATATCATTTAAATGCTCACATACAAAGTTGCTACGCCACTATACTAGAGGTGACATCAGCATAGTTCTGGGGTTAGTTTGATAGGCAAAGAGGTGGACGTTTTGCAAATTAGCCAATGAAAATAACCAACACTTCAATGTCTATTGCTAGATGACCAAGCCACAACGTTTTACATCAACCAAGAGTTTAAAAGAGGCATGACGTCATCATCAAATTAGGGTTAGTAAGACGTTATGGTTAGTCATCTAGCAATAGACATTGAAGTGTTGGTGTTTTTCATTGGCTAATTTGCAAAACGTCCACCTCTTTGCCTATCAAACTAACCCTAGAACTACGCTGACGTCACCTCTAGTATAGTGACGCAACAACTTTGTATGTGAGCATTTAAATGATATTTAATGCGTTGTGTTAGTTCAAGGATTGATTTTAGACATTGGATGCTATATCATTTCCAGTATTATTGAGAAGTAATATTACAAGCCATAGCCATTCTTTTTTGCAATCATTGACTTCGTCAATAATTACTGCTATTTATGCTCATTAAATGTTGATAGTCATTAATTTATGAAGTACTGACCATTGTTGCACATTTTAGTTTTATTCTTGCCTTGTCTCGCAAACAAGTGCCTATTTTGTGGTCTATCTTCTCTTTGACTATCTTCTTGGCGGTAATCTGTGAAGGGAAAACCTACTTTAACCTTTGAGCCTTGACCCCTTGATCCTTTTCCTTTCAACACCCCAGATTACCTAGGGATGTCTCCCTTGGGTTTAGCCACCCTAAATAGAAAGAGCCCCCCATTGAGGTGACAGTGGGTGGGGAAGCTCCTGTTACGCCAGTTTGATCCTTACCTTTCAGCTATCTAACCCAGACTACAAACTGAGCGATAACATTTTGTTGCCCCTGCTGAGAATGAAGCGCAAAAAGATGTGATACAAACTCTTTAAGAATACTCTTCGGAGGACATGCCCTTTACTACGGAAGAAGACTTTGACCAGATTGAGTGGCCCAAGAAAGAGGAATATCAACAACTTCTAGACCAATTTCAAAATAAAGAAGTAGGGACAGTGAAAATACTAAAAAGACCAAAGAATTAAGAAGATGTGCAAATACATCCGTCCTAGCAAGAAACCTTTACTCCAGAAGCCCACCCACCTCCCTCAGTACAATACACCAGGGTTGTTCAAGGATTGATTTTATACATTGGATGCTATATCATTTCCAGTATTATTGAGAAGTAATATTACAAGCCATAGCCATTCTTTTTTGCAATCATTGACTTCGTCAATAATTACTGCTATTCATGCTCATGTATATTAATGTTGATAGTCATTGAATTATGAAGTGCTAACCACATTTGTATATATCAGCTTTATTGTTGCTTTGTCTCGCAAACAGGTGCTCCTTTGTGGTATTCCTTTATTTTGACTATCCTCTTGGCGGTAATCTGTGAAAGGGAAAACCTACCTTTATCCTTCAATAGCCCGTGCCTTTCAAAACCCCAGATTACCAGGGACGTCTCCCTTGGGATTAGCCACCCTGAATAGAAAGAGCCCCCCATCGAGGTGACAGTGGGTGGGGAAGCTCCTGTTTCGCCAGTTTGATCCTTAACTTTCAGCTACTTAACCTAGACTACAAACTGAGGGATAATAGGCACACCCAAATCATGGGCTCTCTCATAGGCTGACTCACTTTATCTGTGTCCTGGAGGATGTCTCACGCAGCTGTAATCATCATCACTCCCTCACAACTAGGGAGGCATTCTCCACCAGGCCAAGTCTCTCACGGAAGTACTCGAACTTCGTCTTGGCTGTAATCATCAACACTCCCTCTCAGCTAGGGAGATATTCTCCACCAGGCCAAGTCTCTCATGGAATTACTCGAACTTCATCTTGGCAAGTGGTTTGGTGAAGATATCCGCAATCTGCTCATGTGTAGGAAGGTACTGCACGTGTACTGCTTTCCTTTGCACCATGTCTCTGATATAATGATATTTTATCTCAATGTGTTTCGATCTATCGTGACACACAAGGTTCTCAGAGAGCTTCACATAGCTCTGGTTATCACAATGAATAATGGTAGGATCCATCTCATGATCAAATAAATCCGTCAGGAGCTTGCAAAGCCACACTGCTTCGCGGATTGCCACACTCAATGCCATATACTTTGCTTCTGCGGTACTCAAGGCCACAGAGGTCTGTTTCTTGTTGCACCAGGAAACTATGGCAGACCCCAAGGTAAAACAACAATCGAATGTGATCTTACGGTCCACTATGCTCCCTGCCCAATCTGCATCATCGTATGCCTACAAACTTAAGTCTACACTGGAGGCATATCTCAGGTCATATCCAACTGTGCCACGTAGATATCTCAATACATGCTTCGCTGATATCCAGTGAGTTTGTCTCGGCTGACTCATGAACTAACTAAGTACATTCATTGCATAACATATATCAGGTCTGGTGTTAACTAGATACATCAATGATCCAATCAACTGTGGATCAATCTCGCCTGAATCAATAGAAGTATCATTCATTTTCTTCAAATCTATCACCATCGGTGTAGGCGTGGATATGCACTCTGTCATACCGCACTTCTTCAATATCTCCACTGTATATTTTCCTTGACTCAGGAAAATCTCATCAGTTCTCTGCCATACTTCTAGTCCCAAGAAGTAGTCCATCATACCCAGATCCTTCATCTCGAAATCAGAAGTCAATGCTCGCTTGCATTCAACAATAAGTCTTTCTGAACTAGTAAGGAACAAATCATCCACATACAGGACCAAGATCAGGCACTCGTCACCAACAATATGATAATATAGGTTTGGATCAACAACACTCTTGCTGAAACCCAAACTCATCAAGAATCCATCCATCTTCTCGTACCAAGCATGAGGTGCCTACTTTAGTCCATATAGGGCTTTCTTCAACCTGTACACATGAGATTTCTCATCGTATATCACGAATTCCTCTAGCTGCTCGATGTAAACTTCTTCCTCAGTCTTACCATTGAGAAAGGTTGTCTTTACATCGATCTAATGTAGTTTCCAACTCTTGGATGATAGTACGGATGGAAGTGTATCTGGCTACTAGATCAAATGTCTTATCATAGTCAACTCCCTCTGCTTATGAGAATCCTCTGGCTACAAATCTCGCTTTGTATTTCTCGACACTTCCATTAGCTGCATACTTGATCTTATAGATCCACTTGGAAGTAACTACAGACTTCTCTTCTGGTCTCAGAACAATATCCCATACATCATGCTTCAAAATGGCCTGATACTCTTCTGTCATGGCATCTTGCCATACCTGCTCACTTGTTGCTTCTCCATGACAGGAAGGCTCAAAATCAATGATGTGACTCATGGTTGAAAAGTAGCTCGAAAGTCTCTTTGGTCTCTTGCTCTCTCAGAATGTGCCTTGAGGAGCTGCATGTCCCTCTGCCTCTTGCAAAGTTTGTCAACCCCAAACATGCCTTTTATGGCCTACTACAATGTCTCTGGGAACATCAACTAGAGCAACCAGATCAACTAGATCAACTAGATCAACTGGAATAATGGTTGTCTCTCTCTGAACTACTGAAGGGGGAGAAGGTACTGTCTCACTGTCAATCTCCATCTGAGATTCTCTGGATCTTTGAAAGGCTATCTCTTTTTCAAAGATAACATCTTCGCTTACCTCAATCTGTCTCTGACCAGGGATGTAGATTTGATATGCTTTCGAAGATTCACTATATCCCACAAATGTACCCTTTCTCCCTGAAGGGTCTAGCTTGGTTCTCTTCTCTTTGGGTACATGAAAATATACTGGGCACCCAAATATCCTGAAGTGTCCAATCTCAGGTTTCACTCTAGTGAAGGTTTCTTTGGGAGTTATGTTCTTCAAAATCTGGTGAGGACTCCTGTTCTGAACATATATTGCTGTCATGCATGCTTCTGCCCACAGAGTCATAGGTAGGCTCTGATCATGTATCATCGCTTTGGCTTCCTCAATGATGGTTATGTTCTTCCTCCTTCTCAAATAGTTTTGACTCCCTCTAAATACTGGTGAGCTGAAAAGCTCCTTCAATGAGCTGCAGAAACCCTAAAACCTAAAATCTGCAGAAAATTGCGGAACCCTAGAAACCCTAGGGCCAAAACTTCCAAATGCTCAGAATTTCACTCTGAGAGTCTCTTGAGGTGCGCTGGAGGAGGCCGTACTCTCCTATGCCAAAATTAGCCCCAACGTTCAAGTATTAAGAGATGAAATTGAAAAAGAAGGAGGGCTGTACGAAATTTCTGGAAACCCTAGGAGGGCCGTACAGTTCTGCAAAAGAGGAGGGATGACTGGTAGATGCTTGTGCAGTGGGTTCTTCAAGACTTAAGCTCTGATACCATGTTGATTTTTCATTAGGCTAGGCTCAAGCATGAAGTTTATTCCATTTTTAACATTTTACTTGAACCATAGACAATTGCAGTTACACCATAAACAATTTGCTGCAGTAACCAAGATCACAAGAAGAAATACCATGCAAAAGTACACAAGAATTATCCTGGTAAACCCTTCTCAGCAAGGGAAGACAACCCATCCAATCCTTTGCTATATTCTTCAAGAGAAAGTCCTCCCACACCATAAACCTAGCACACAAAAGCGTGCTTACAAAACCAAGAAGTCTAGCGCTCAAGAGAGGTGCGCATTTCAGACCTAGAGCAAGTACTTGCTGAAATTTCCAAACTCACACGTGTGTTGTATTTCCTCAATGGGGAAATCACCTTTATTTATATTAGACTGGACACTTCAAAAGTGGTGTCTATTGGCACAACAGGGCCGACCTCAATAACTCAGAATATAATTAATAATTACCATATCAATTATCTTTCACTTTATGGTGGGGTCGACCTGTACCCTTTACATCACAATTAGGGTTACATGTAAGTCTGACTCTTAAACAATATAGCAAGGGATCTCATACACCTGCTAGTGCTCAGCCACTAGGGGCACGTCCACCTGTGCTCATCCACAGGGACGTCTAAGTCAACAGATCTCTATTTCTCTGCGTCTCACAGGAGAATCATCATGATACACACTCACTAGTGCTCAGCCACTAGGATCATGTCCACCTGTGCTCAGCCACAGGAACATCCTACTCAACATATCTTTGTCTTACTGAGTCTCACAGGAGAAACATCTGGAGTATCACATCATCTCAACTCTCTGCACAGAGGAGAACAGTAAACCCATCACATGGGTTCCTTCACCCCTCACAGGGGTACACATCGTTTCATCTCAAACGACACACCCATCTCATGGGCATGTTCCCTTCTCAGGGGTACACAACATTCCATCTTTGTCTTAGAGAGAATGACACACCCAGCTCATGGGCATCTTCCCTACATAGGGGCACACAACGTTCCATCTCTTCTCAGAGAGAACGACACATCGAGCTCATGGGCATCTTCCCTACACAGGGGCACACAACATTCCATCTCCGTCTCAGAGAGGAACAACACACCCATCTCATGGGCACACCCAACTCATGGGCTCTCTCACAAGTTGACTCACTCTGTTTGTGTCCTTGAGGATGTCTCACGCAACTGTAATCATCAACAAGTGTATGAAAAAATTTGTGCATGCTGATTTTGTCATTAAATTTCTACATGGTATCAGAGCTTGGGCCCTGAGGTACAATGAGTAGTGTGATTTTTGGGCAAGGTTTGAAGGGGGAAACTTGATTGTTTGTTTTCCATTGAACAATTGATAGGGAGATGGCTATTTTCATTAGGTATGAGGACCGCTTGGATGGGATTTCCAACTATTTCCAATGGAAAGTTAGGATGTTGGCTATTCTCTGGGAGAACAAGATTTGGAGCTTTGTCAGCACCATAGTTATTGTTGCATCAACAAACCCTATAGCTTTGGATTTACATGAGGTAAAGGAGGCCAAAGCTAGAGGCTTATTCTGGATGGGGTGAAGGCCCACCTTATCCCTTACTTGGCTGAGAAGAAGAAAGCCAAAGAGATGTGGGATGCACTGAAAAACTTGTACGAGGCGAAGAATGAAAATTGAAAGATGGCCTTGAAGGATAAACTGCATGATACCAAGATGGGTAAAGGTGAGAGTGTGTCTTCTTATCTTACTCGGGTGGCTCAAGTGAAAGATGAGTTGGTTGCAGTTGGGAAGGTCATATCGGATTCAAAGTTGGTGAGGATAGCCTTGAAAGGCTTCACCAAGGAATGGGAAGTCTTCGTGAAGTGTGTGGTGGGTTGTGATCATCTTCCAGATTGGAGTAGACTGTGGGATGATTTCACTCATGAGGAGATTCGAGAAGGATTTCAGAGAAGTGGACAGAAGACAGGTGGAGCTGATGAGGAGAATGTTGCTCTTACTGCAAAGGGAAAGGGGAAGAAGAAAGGAAATTCTGGGAGGGGCTTGAGTAAAGTCAGATGTTACTGTTGTAATCAGTTGGGGCACGTTGCTTCTAAGTGTCTTGAGAAGAAGAAGAAGAAGGAATAGGATGGGCATGATACAGATGCTACAATAGCTATGGAGGACTTTTCATCCAAGTTTGATATGGAATTTTCTTTGGTTACTCTACTATCCAGTGTCGTTAGTGGAGGATTTTGGGGGTGATAACAGATGGATTGTTGACATTGGAGCCTCTTGTCTCATGACGAGAATCTGACCAATATTCCTTATTATCACAGAGACAGGTCCTGACTGATTGATGGAGAGGGAAGGAGGTATGGCACGAGCTGTACTTGTAGTTGGAAGGGTTAGATTCTGACTTGAGTATGGGGGACTCCTGAAGGTTGATGGGGTTCCCTTTGTTCCATGGTTGAGGGTTAACTTGCTCTCGGTCTCAGCCTTGGAGGATGTTGGATATTTTACATTGTTCAAGAGGGGACATGTATTTATCTATAGGGAGGGAGTGGACCCGGTCGAACCACAGCTGATTGGTGATCGGGTGGATAGGTTGTACATGTTGCGAGGACAACCTTTAGGTTATGATTCAGCGTCGGATGAGGAGCAGGAGGCTCCTGAGACTACGGTGGGCCCGAGGATTCAATCTTGCATTCTGAGAGAAGAGAGGGAGTCTCTTCTGAGCACCGACAACAGGCTCAGCTGGTGTGATCGAACCGATGCTCAGGGTGGAGTGGATTCTCCTAGGACTACAGGCTTCAGAGTGGCTGTCAGGAGGAGGTCTTCCGGTTCAAGTTCTGTGCAGATGTTAGGGATGGCTCCAGGTTCAAAGGGAGCTCCTACTGTGAACAATGTGATTGTTCCAGATGATGGTGATGGCAGCGAGTACATCCCTCGTTAAGAGGGAGTGTTAGCTTTTATAGCTCGGGAGGTACTTTGCATGTTTGTCCTGTATGCGGAAGTAACCTTGTATTTACACTACTAGGCACTTGACTTTGTAATGGGTTTTTATAAAGTTGTGATAAAGTGGTTCTTTTATTAAAGTGACTTTTTAATGAAATGTACCTTCTAATATTAAAGTGACTTTATTTCATAAAGTGCACTTATGTTATAAAGTGAAATTGTACTTTAATATTTTAAGTGATTTATTTTGGAGGGAAAGAATCATGTCCCTTGATCATGTAAAGGCAAGATTAGATCTTGGCCTTTGCATTTAGGGATGGGGAAGGTGAAAAGACACTTGGAAGGTGAAAGGTCATTTTCGAATTATAAGAGAATGCATTGGGTAGTGTGCAAGACATAATGAGAAGAGGAGATTGAGAGATTTACGAGAGAGCTTGAGAGAGGAAAGTGAATAGCAAATTTTTGGCACAAATTCCAAGGGAGATTAGGCACATTTCCCAAGGGATAAATTTCTGTTTAGAAGAGGCTTAGATTTATAGCTGAAGAACAAGTTTGGGCACGGAAATCGAGGCAAGTGTGGGCACGGTTTTCGAGGCAGCTTTAGGTGAATTTTCTGTTGGAGGTCGGCCATACAGGAGTGAAGGTACAACAACCTGTTATGGGCACAAATATCGATGTGCTGATTTCAGTAAGACTGTATAACTGTACTGATTTGGCACGTTTTCTAGGCAACAGATTTGTGGGACTGTAGGGTGTTGTAAGTGATTCTCTTGGCTGCTAAATGTAATTTTGCTACTGATATACTTTCCTGAAGCTAATAAAATCTCTCTCTCTCTCTCTTTGGGTTTCCCCACATTGGGGTTTTCCCTGGCTTGTTGCCTAAATTTCTGAGTATTACATGGATGTGTGATTGTTGTTCATTGTGTTTATTCCGCTGCAAAAGTGCTTGGCAATGTGTATTTCTGCTCATAATATTTTCTGAATGTGGGTTTATACATTTCAGAGTTCATAGATGACAGTTATCTCTAGGTTGCTAAGTGTATGACAGAATTTGTGCATGCTGATTTTGTCATTAAATTTCTACACAAATGAAGTAAACTATTGTAAATAACCACATAACAACTAGAAAAATAGTTTGAAATCTCACTAAGGAGGGGGTTGACCTTCTCCATTAATAAACTCACTCATGCGCTCCCCCTTTATTCCATAAATAATTCATGCTGTCGAGTTTAACTCAAGACAGGTGAGCCATCTCCGTTAATAAAATTTCCAAAATTAGCCACCTATCTAATGATAAAAACTCTTCTCTCATGCAAACAAGTCAAGGAAGTCACCCTCTCTAAAAATAATTATCTCCTTGTTTTCTGCTTTTGCAAAATGACTGAAAAGGAGAGATACAAGGAATGCACCCTCCTTTTCCAAAAATACACGACAAGTCATCCACTGAAAATAGAGCTGAAGTATACAACCAATTTTTTAACTAAATGCCAAATTTACTAAAGAATGCGACTAGGGTTTCCTGAGGAAAGAAGGTTGCCACTTGTCAAATTGGAACCAGGAGCATTGTGCCCTCACCTGGTAATAATGACACTACTAAAAATAGACATGCTAAAAACAACAATTCGACTCCTAAAAAGTAGGAAAGAGAAAAAGGTAGGGAACTGCTAGGAGATCACTACCAAATATAGCACGCCTAAAAATAGGCACTGCTAAAAATAGAAACATCTTGCATGTCAATGAAATCAGTCTCATTGAATTCGATTTTCTACAAGGAATCCAAATACATTCTTAGAATCGTCATACGAGCCTTGAAACCCTAACACGGAGAAGGAAAGTTTTGGGCCCTGAACCACAAATACAAGTGTTCTAGACCTTTGAGCTCCTCGCTGGGTGAGCGGGAGGGCCCCTTCTCCTTCTCCATTTTACTTTCCAAAGAAGGAGCCTTTTCCTCTTTTGAAGAATCAGGCATAGGATCTATCACAGGGGCGCGGGAAGAACCTCTCTCCTCCCCTTCATTCTCGGAGGATAGGGTTCAGGTTCTTTTTTGAGGAAGCAGGACAGATCCATCTCTTTAGAAAAAGAAGGATGGCGGCTTTCGACCAAGCTATAGCCCTCTTTAACTGCCCGGGCCTTTGCTTCCTTTAGTGCAATTTTTTTCGTACTGGCTAAGTACCCCGCATAGATTCACATGGTTTGCATATTTGTGTATAATGGTTTGGATTCACATGGATGCACATGAATATGTGTGTGTGTGTGTGTATTTCAAAATTTGAATATGTTTTGTATTTTTTGGTTGAACTTTTCGATTTTTGTCTGGTTCCAATTTGGTTCTAGTTTTTGGGGTTGATCGGTTCAATAACTGGTCCGGTTATGATAACATTGCTATTAAGCAAGTACACTAGTGTGTTCATTACTTCAGCCCAAAACTTGGAGAGAATAAAGTTGTTCTCCATCATACATTGGGCCATCTTCATTATAGTACAATTGTGCCTTTTAACTACTCCATTCTACTATGGAGTGTAAGGCGTGGTATACTATCACTTGATGTCGTGTTTAGTATAAAGTTACTGGATTCTTTGGAGCAAAATTCTCCATCATTATAAGTTATAAGGGTTTTGATTTAATTCCCAGACTATTTTTCTTGTAATGCCTTAAAGTTTTGAAACTTATTAAACACTTCATATTTCAATTTTAAGAAATATAGCTGAATCTTTCTACTGAAGTCATCAATAAAAAGAAAGAAACATCTAGCATCAGAGAGTGATGTCGTATTCATTGGCCCACATACATCTAGTGGAAGGATTGTCTTCACTCTCCAAGCTTGTTCTTCATCAAATGGAGCTTAGTGTTGCTTCCCTACCTGGGAAGCTCTGCAAATGTATTGAATCTACTAGTGAATATTAGGAAGCTCATCAACTAGTCTTTGTTGGGCCAATTGAGAAAGATATTTCAAATTAAGGGGCCCATAGCACTAATGCCAAAGTGTACAGATGTCTGATGCACTTCTGGCTACCAAAACATGTTCTTTGACTTCCCCAATATCAACCAACTTGAAAAGTCCAAGATCTCCAACACCAAAACCAACTGCCTTCTTGGTCTCCTTCTCAACCACATAGCATCTATGATTGCTAAAAATGATATCCAGGTGGGGGCAACGTCTCATAATTTGGCTAACTGAAAGAAAAATATGTTCCAAACCAGGCACATAAAACACGCTGATGAAAATCAACAATTTACCTCCAAAGGAATTTGAAAATTTCCTTTGCTTACCACTTTTAACTCTACTCCACCACCAAAGATCACAGAGTCCTCAAAAGAATCACAAATAGTGTACTCTGTGAACCAATCTCTCATGTTGGTGAAATGTCATGATGCACCAGAATGAATGTACCAAGTGGATGACTTGCCTTGATTTGCTTGCCTCTTGGCCATGAATGCATAGAAAGTTGAATCTCTTTCTTCTATGTGCTCTACAATATGAACATTCTATTGAGGCCCTCCTTGGTTGTCTTTTCTATTAGCCAACCTTTTTCTATAGTGCTTTTTCATATGGCCCATCTTGCTAGTAATAGATCTCCCACGAAGGCAGTGCTATAGAACATATTAGAAGACGCATGGTCTGGAAGAAAACCAAAAGTAAGTCATCTCAAAATTTTTGGTTTAGATGCTTGTGCATGAATTCTTGAAGAGAAACAAACCAAATTAGATCCCAAAAGAAAGAAATCAACGCTCACATGATATAGCGATACTCACAAAGCTTATAGGTTAGTTGATGTAGACACTAACTGAGTAAGCTTTAGTAGAGATGTTGTGGTTGATGAGGATGCAGGGCCTTTTCAGATTCCTATAGGGATGAGCAGTTCCGAAGATGAGTCAGTTATGGCTCAAGGTTCAGGTGTCCAGCTTCACCAAGCTCCACCTAGAAGGGGGGAGAAATCTGAGGATGAGTCTCCTAATGACTTGCCAGAAATTTCTAGTCCAGAGGTGGTTGCAGGTATACCAAACCAACAAGGCAATAATACTGATTTGGAAGAAGGAAAAAACCTAAGAAGAAGAGGCCAAAGTGGTGGCACAACACCGTGATGTTCGACTGAATGAGATGATTGTTGGACAATCAAAGCGAGGCAAGAACCCTGGTAGAATTAATTTTGCTTTGATGGCCAATATTTAGGGTGTGTTTGAAGTTTGAACCACAGATATTTGAAGAAGGCAAAGGTAGATATGAATGGAAGAAGGCTATGGTAGTCGAGCATGACACTTTGATGAAAAATCAGACTTGGGAACAAACATAGTTTCCACTAGGGAAGAAGCCCATTGGCCACAAATGGGTGTACATGGTCAAGTGCAAGGCAGATGCTACACTTGACAAGTACAAAGGGTGATTGGTTGCAAAAGGTTTCTCATGGAAAGCGGGAATTGACTATGAGGAGACCTTTGCTCCTACAACAAAGATGAGCACAATTTGCTTGGTTCTAGCCATAGCAGCATAGTTTGGATGGAAAGTGCGTTAGATGGATGTGAAGAGTGCCTTTCTCAACGAAGATTTTCAAGTTCCAGGGAAAGAGCAGCTTGTTTGCAGACTAAGGAAAGCTGTTTGTGGCTTGAAATAGGCGCCCAGGGCATGGTACATAAATATTGATAAGTATTTGGGTGATAGGGGTTCCAATAGAGTCCTTTAGATCCCAATGTATATGTGATTAGCATTGATAATTGATGTCATTATTCTGGTGATATATGTAGATGACACCATGATTACTAGTGAGGCCAAAACAAATGAACAGGTAAAATCAATTTTTTCTAAAGATTTTGACATGACTGATTTACGCCTCCTATGTCATTGCCTAGATGTAGAAGTTTGGCAACCTGATAAAATCATCTTTGTTTCAGAAACAAAATATGGGAAGAGTTTGCTACACAAGTTCAAGATGACAGATTGTAAGACTTCATCTACAGCTATGGAGAAAGGTCTGAAACTTTCATCCAAGACTGATTCTAAGGCAGTTAATAAATCAGTCTACAAGCAATGAGTGGGGAGCTTGATTCACCTAACTGTCATTAGACCTGATTTGAGCTACACAGTGAGTTATATCTCCTTATTCATAGCTGCTCCAAGAATAGAACATTGGACGACAGTGAAAAGAGTGCTAAGATATGCGAAAGGCACATTAGACTTTGGCAGTCTGTATAGCAGAAGTAAAGAACCCAGGCTGTGTGGATATATATTCAGATTGGATGGGATCAATGGATGACAAAAAATTCTCATCTGCCTATGTTTTCAGCCTTGCTTTTGGAGCAGTCACATGGACCAACAAGAAGCAACATGCTGTTGCCCTTTGCTTGACAGAAGCAGAAAATTGAGCAGCAGTGAAGGGAGCATGTGAAGCCGTTTGGCTTAGAAGGATGCTTGACGACTTGTATATGCATCAGTCAAAGCCTACATTATTGTTCTGTGACAATCAGGGAGTACTAAAGCTGGCCAAGAATCCAGTCTTCCATGAGCACACTAAGCATGCTGACGTTCATTGTCACTACATCAGACAGCTTGTAGAAAACGGATCAATTGAATAGTGGTATTGCCCTATAGAGGATCAAACTGCAAACATTCTAACCAAGCCTTTGGGTCTAGACAAATATGTAAAATTTTGGGAAAGGCTTTGGTGTAGTTTCTAGATTGACCACTAAGGGAGGGTGTTAGAATAATAATGGTCAATTAGACGTTAGACAAGGGCGTTTGATAAAGTCACTTCATAACTTTAGTTTATGTTATGCTCTTATGTTTATATTTACTTTTTGTGTAAAATGGTATATCCCATTATAAAGTGGAAGTGACTTCGCTCAAGATGTTACTGAATATCTAAGTCTTTCTTGAGCATTTCTCTTCGCTTATTCTTTCTCGTGTTTTTTGTTTTCTTTGTGTTTAGTTTCCGTGATAATGGCACCTTAAAGCATTCCACTCTCTTGGTCTTGGTTCAGTCGATCTTATGCTTGGGTTATTTCTCTCTCTAGCACACTTATGCTAGGGTTTGTTTCTCTCTCCAGGGCTGTGCCTCTCTTGGCTTCCCTAGTGCTGTTTATCTCTTTCTTCATTCCAGAGTTTGGGTTGGTTTTAGTTCAGTTCAATTCTCTTGCTAACACTTGTGATTCTCAACAGGGTTGTGGTCAAGTGGTTAAATAAAAGTGCTTTTAGTGCATAAACCTGGGTTCAATCACCCTGATGACATATTTCCACGTTCTGGGCATCTTTGATGGCCCATGGATGCTAGGTCTCTCAATTGATGATTCCAAGTACAGTCATAGGTGAATTTCAGGGCATAGATAGTAGATGCCCCTCAGTTATGGCATCTAAGTCTAAGGTAGAGCCCACTTTGTTAACAAAGGGCCATTTACTAACCTAAAAGAAATCTCTTGAACATACTGTAGATATGCTCCTGTTATTGCACAGTTTGTAGCTAGGTCAAATGGCTATGAAATAGAAGGCCAAACTGGCGTAACAGGAACCTATCCCACCCAATGTCACCACGATGGGGAGGTTCTTTCTCTTTAGGGAGGTTAGGCCCAGGGGAGACGTCCCCGGTAACCTGGAGTTTTGAAGAGGCAAAAGTTTAAAAGTTAAAGTAAAGTTCCCCCTTCACAGGTCACCACCTAAAGAAGATAGTCCGACTAAACAACCAATAATGAAGTGGAGCCCCAAAGAAGAACACTTGTCTGGAACAAAGCAACAACAAACCAATATATGCAAGCTATAATTCAATGGGTTAGTACTTCATAAGACTATCTGATATCAATATATAAGCAATTATAAAAATAAATATTGACGAAGTCAATGTTTGTTAATACAACAATGAAATGATATCACTCCACCAATAAATATCAAGATGATGTAGCAATCAATGTATCCAATCAATCCCTCATTCAATAAATGCTTTAAACACCATTTAATTGCCTATAAAATGAAATGTTGCTGCATCAAGATGAAATAACCAAGGGTGACGTCAACATTCCTAGGGTTAGCAGTTAGTTAGGGTTTCAATCTAGCAAAAAGTTTAGAGAGTTGTTTGATCACTTTCACTTCAACACTGGAGGTCTAAGATCAGTGCCTAAGGGTTAATGGAGTCAATTTTAATGGAGGACGTAAGGGGTTGAAGGAGGAAGACTAAGGACTAGAGGGAAGAGTTCTGAAGTGCTACTATGACAGGGCCCCAGAATCAAAACCCTAGGGGAAAGAGGCTCACTCTGGTGTTGCTAAAGCAAGGCCTTGTGCTCTCTCCTCCTTCCTTAGGTTAACTTGGCAAAATGGCTAGCATGAAAGATAAATCAAGACTAGAGAGTGCAATGAGGGAGAGTGTTGCTATAGCAAGGCTCTATCACCAAACCCTAGAAGCAGGACGACCCTAGGTGTAGATAACCTAGGCCTGGGACGTCTCCTCCTTCTTGACTTCAGAAAGTACGACTAGCTCAGGGAGAAGAAGCAATAAGAGTGTAGCTATGGCTAGGCTCTTTCTTCCTTCTTCAATGGCTGAAAATTTCTCTTTTAGGGGACATGAAACAAGGACCTACTTGTGTGCTTGTCACCTAGGGTTTTTGATTAGCAAATTATAAACATATGCAAGAATATAATACTACAACCATTCAATCAAGAAGTTTTGCAGAAAAAACACTTACATATCGCCATGAAATAGCATGCAAACCCTAGTTGTAAACCTTCCTTCAAGAGAAATGCAAAAAATGCCAAGAAATGCCTTCCTTCAACAAGTGCGCCTCACTAAACCAGCAAAATTACCCAAGTAGGGCGCTAAAATAAGACCTCACTAATGAGTGAGTGATGTGTTATGTTAAAATGAGGCTAAAACTCCTCAATATATACTGTATTAATGACCTTAATTAATTTTAGGTCATAAAAAATGGCCGACAAGACCATAATACTGTTTTTACATTAAATTGTCAAATTAAAACCCTAACTGAGCTGTAAAAAAGGTAAAATCCCCTTCAAGGGAGGCGTTAGCTCCTTCTAGGGCAAATGAGACATCCAGGAGAAAAACGTTAGCCCCCCAGGGGCCTCTCCAACATGCCACATGTGCCACTGCTGCCCAGTCTGCTTCCAAAAATGTCCATGAAGCAGGATGACGTCATGGTGAGGATGGGGACGTCCTGAGCCTTCCAAGGCCAACGTTCCACTGAAAAGGGGTCATTCCCCTAGGCCGGGCTCCGCTAAAGTGCCTCTGATGGAACGTCCTCTTCTTCTCCGGTGCAAAACCCTAATCAACCACTGTCCTGTCTCTGCCCCCTGATGGGGTCTCAACATCCATCTGGTGGGCTCTTCAGCCCCATGGAGGTCCGAACTGATCATCTCCCCATGTGTACCGGTCCGAATGGTACCTGTCCGTCGGGCATGATCCTGCACATCAGAAGCTACGCCCTCCATGGGCTCATCAGTAACCAGGATCATAGCAATGTTAATCACGTTTCATCATCAATATTATCAAACATATGCATAAGACCCCAATACATCAGTCAATAGCTCAAAGACCTTACAAAAACCTATAATACAAGACTGGAGAAAAAGACAAGATGTCCTATTGGGCTAGTATCCACAAGAAAGGGGAAGTTTCCAGTAAGGTTTCATCCAAGCCATGTAAGTGAGGTGATGTGGCTAGGGGATGTCCAAACACGTTGGTGAAGTGAGAGCCAGGGATGCATGATGTTATCTGTGGGTGTCTTTGTAGAAGGTGAGCTGTACCTGTCATGGATGCAATTTTCCAAGCCCATTCTTGCCTTTATTCTTTTCTTTTATTTGCTTTTTCTTCTTCTTTTTCTTTTTATTCAAGGGCTAACCAGAGGACACTGCCTTGGCATGGTGACCAGAGCTGACAGTGTTACCCACAAGTACTTTCACAGAGATGATAACGCTGGCTCGTGATGAGACCCCCTTTCCCTTGGCCATGCAACCAAAGGTCACTGCCCTGGCGTGGTAACCAGATGGTGGCAATGTCATACTGTTAGGTACCCATGAACCTAATAAGCTGGCTCGTGATGAGACCCCCTATCCTCTTGACTAGGTCTTGTTTATATTTTCCGGGTCCCTCTTGTTTCTTACTGAGAGGCTTTTTATTGCCTTCTCGGGGATCCCTGGGCGAAGCATCTCGAGGTTTTATTTCTAGGCTTTTATCTTTTACCAGCTGCTTTTACCTTCTGGACCTTTAGCCCCTTCTTCCCACGAGATAAGGTGCAATCCTACAAATAGATCAACCCAATGCCCGGACAAGGGGAATGGGACAAGTGAGCGGGAGACAAGATGAAATAGTGGTGCTATGAGGGGAGCGGACGATGGCTTTTCAGAAATCCCCCAGTGGCAAACCCAGACCTATGGGCACATGCTTGCTAGGATACCTTGTCAATCTCCCAGAGCATGGTCAAGTGGGCTAATGTAAGATCCAAGCAGTTGTTAGAGATAAAAGGAATCAGATGCATATATTTAAAGGTTTTAATGATCAAAAGTGACACATACCATGATACCTGGACCAATTACCTCATGGAGCAAGAACCTTGTCTGATACAAGACCAAGCCGATGGTGATGGATGCTGCTGCTGCTGCCAAGATAAAGCTGATGGAAGAAGAAAAGGATGGGCCCTCCAGGGCCATGCTCATGTCAATCTTGCTCTCGGTATTCCATGTCTAGGACCTGTGGGCGTCGAGACATGATCTCCTGGTTATCCCTAAAAATCAGGGATAACAGCTCCTACTTGCATGTTTTTGAACCCTTGTAGATCTGCTTTTATTGCACCTGTGGTCATGTGTTAAAAACTTAAATGATTTGTAGTCATTAATTTACAATTATGGTCGCCGATCAGAATCTTGATCCTATGTGGTCATTGCATACTAATTAGAAGTATAAGAACTAAGCCTCAGGTTACTGGGAATCAGGAATGAAACTATTCCCAGTTTCCTGTATATTTATGGGTATGCCTATAAAATTAAGCCATGAGATAAACATTTTGTTTTATTTCACTGGTCTTGTTTAGAGATTAAGTGCCATGAATTGAAACTAGTATTTCATGTTGCTCTTTGTATAAAGATATAAGGATTCATAAAAACTCTGTTTGCAATTAACTTTACCTCCAAAATTCTAGCTTTAGAAAAATGTGCATTATTAACCAAACTGATTTTAATCCTACTATCACCATGCATCTTTTCACCAAAAAATGATTTCACTGATATTTCTGCCCAGGCCATGTTATGTTTTCCTTTAACAATATGGCACTGCAATGCCCCTTTTCTGTTATGTATTATATTTTTATCTTAGTTTTTGTGGATTGTTCTACAGATTATATCGAATACAACTGTTTCAAGGCCAGATTCTGTCATAGGCTTGCCACATGCTGATGAAATTGGTGGCTTGAGTGGAAAGCCACTGTTCATGTTGTCTACTGATATCTTAAGAGAAATGTACCGACTTACACGAGTATGTATATTAAAACCGATGCTTAACTATGATGTCCTCAGCAATACCACTATAAAATCCCCTAGAAAGTTATTAGCTATGTGCCAATATAGGTTGAAATTTTTACTCCATGTTTAAAGCAATTTATGTTTTTTCAATCCTGTGACAAGGGTTTAGTAGGTTTGCTTTAAATAAAGTGGATTCATAAATTTACCCAATGACTACTTTACCTTGATTTTTTTTGTTCATACAGAACTGCAATTTAATCAATGTTCTCATATGTTATACGTGTTTATTGAAAATCAGGGAAGAATTACTCTTATTGGCTGTGGGGGCATTAGCAGGTATGATATGTGTAATTGTGACGGCTGTGCTAGAATCATCTTGCCATTTTATTCAGTCTGTTTGCACCTTATATGCCGATAAGCTAATACCTACATAAGATTTTGGTTGTGATATAGTGGTGAAGATGCATATAAGAAAATACGAGCTGGAGCAACTCTTGTGCAACTTTACACAAGTTTTGCATATGAAGGGCCAGCCCTCATTCCCCAGTTAAAGGTATGAATTCCTGTACTAGGAAGATATCAAATGTAGTCGTCAATATAGTAGGTTCTTACATAGAAAATTCTACATATACAAGGAATTTTTTATGACAGGTTTCTATAAACATTGGACTAAGAATTTGCAAAATAATAACAGAAGCTCAGCATAATATCCATTAGCCAATGCATTAATTTTTTTTACCCAATTAATTATAATCCATGATTAAGGAAAACAAATTTTGTTCAGTATCTGTTAACACAGAATTGTTTCACAGATAAATTTATTACAAAAATCGAGGAAGCCCCAAGTAGGGTTACGATACCAAAAAACAAGATCTCCATAAACACTGAACGATATTATTCTTAAACAGTACAATTATTACAATGAGGGTCCTCACTCTTATAAAGAGCTTGAGAGACTAAAACCCTAACCCTAGGAGATGGAAACTCTAAAAGATGAAAACCCTAACTTTTAACCTAAAGTCACTAAGTTGACTTTATTACATGGGCGAGCCTTGTATCTTTAACACCCCCCATAAGGCGTACAGTGCTGAAATATAACAAACTGAAATCAAACACACACTGAATGTAAAACACATAAACTGAACACTAAACATCAGTGACATCCTTTAAAAGCATCTTTTTTGAACATAGTTCCTGGACCAGTTTGAGCTCCATCAAGCTGCCTCATAACCCTCGTAATAGTGTAGCTACTGAGTTGAATTCCCAACTTCTCGGATTCCACCTCCCCGAACTCCCAAATCACGAATCTCCCGAAGTCAATTACTAGACAACAATCGACATGCATGTTGCGTAACCTGACTAGTAGATGCAATCCACATGCATGTCTCTCCAACTAATGAGGGATGTTTCCCTAGATTCACAACTTTTGAATTAATTAGGCAACGATCCATTTTGAGCTGATAACTAATCCCTTCTTGTCTTCAAAGCACGAGCTTCCTAAAATGCATAAAATTCCTTTTCTTTAGTAGATTCTTTACCACTGTGAGCATCTGGTGGATCTTCAATCCTAGGTACATTGGCTATATGTTATCTATCTTTGACCTTTCCCTTAAGAACGTCATTGGCTCTCTATCTACAATTCCAAGCTGTATGACCCAACTTCTTGCAATTGTGGCATTCTATTTCCTCTATCTTTTTCTAATCTATTGTGGTTGTTTCTTGCATAGAATGCATGTTCTGGTTGGGTATCACCTTCAGTGGTTCTCTATTCTTCTGTTAGTAATGTTGCAATCATTTCATCCAGACTTTGTGAAAGTAGCTGACTTAGGGTAAAGATAACACTATTGTATTTAGATGGCAAACTGTTAAGGAGAATAGCCTTGGCATCCTCCACATCAACTACTGCCTTGACTTCTGCAAGCTGTCTGATAATAAATCTTAGATCATTGACATGACTTGACATGGTGGCTTCTGCTGGCATCTTAAAGCTGGATAACTGTAATTTCATGAAAATTTTGCATTCACTGCTTGAGCCCCAAATAACTTGTTGAGATTTTCCTAGATCTCCTTGGATGATTTGTCCAGATCTACATGATGTAGCTCTGAATCTAAGAGGGCAAGGCCAATACTGGTTTTTTCCTTATCATCTCTGCTTTGCCATTTTATCAACTTGTTCGGATATACAGGTTCTGCCTCGGTTCCTTTGACAATTCCAGATTTGTAAACAAGGGACTTATAACCCACTTGCTTCACCAACACAGATACTATGCGGAAATTTAATATTTGATCTTAGTCTCAGTCTTATATATAGAGCTCTGTCTGCACAAAAGCCACCGAGCCTCTGTTCCTCTGTGTTGCTCTATAATCTCTCTTCTCTGTCTCCTGCAAAGGCTTTTCTTGCTTGTACCTGCACACTACAACTAACTGGTGACACATTAGCAACCCAGTCAATAAAAATGAATTCTCTGCAAATATTCTGGGGCTAGTGAGTAGATTCTGATGCTATTTGAATTGCTAGTTCTCAGTGTAGCCTTTGCTCTTCTGATCGTTACAAAGCCTTCTTTGTGCAACCAATGGAAACAACCAACTGCAATCCCCTTTGTTCTCAAACTATCTACACATAAGAAGCTAGGTGTCAATGGAGTGGAAATTCTTGGTTCTCAATGAGCCAACCAATATCGGGTCTCCACTCTAAATAGCTTGTTGCCCAGTGGCTTGTAAATCTGCTCATAAATTCGTTACCAAGCCCATGCTGGCCAAGCTAAAGGAATCAACCAAGAGACAACCCAGTCGACTATAGTGGAATTCTAGTCGACTAGCAAGTGAAGTCGACCGAATAAAAAAGGGGAAAAACAACCCGACGGAATGAGTTGGTCAACAATGAAGCAAACTACTCAATGGACGAGTTGGGTCGACCAACAATGGAGATAAAGGCTCAGAGGGAGAATTGCGTAACCATCGATGAAGAGAAATGTCTGAGGGGCAATTTGGGAAACCATCAATGAGGGAAAATGTCCCAACAACTTCTAAAATACCTGACATCATCTAAATTCGCCCAACATCATCTAACTTTGCCCAAGCATTTGGGAATTTTTCCCAACCACTTCTAAATATGCCCCACAACATCTAGAAATGCTTAGCAGCAGAGTGTTGTCCAAACAAAAGCAAGTCGACTAGGCCGAGTAAATACGACTCGTCGGAAGTGGAATCGATTGGGTAATGAGTTGACTAGGTGGGTAAGTTGACTGGTAAAAGAATTAAGTCAACCGGGAAATGAAAATCGACCATGGCTATAATGAAAGTTGACTAGCAATGCAAATCGACTTGGCAAAGAAACTAAGTTGGCCACGGAGGTAAACGCACAACTCCACAAAATAAATTCGACTAACAACAAGAATCAAGTCGCCCTTATAAATTAAAATCGACTAGCATGCTCTAGTTTGCTTGGAGAATCCAATCGACCAAGAGAATGTGCAGTCGACTAGACACAAAATAAAATGCCCTTGAGGTGATGTAAACTCGCCTAGGCACAAAGGTAGATGCCCTGTGTCAGTGAAATACGTATGTCCTGGGTGTAAGGAATTTGCCCAACAGATTTAAATTCGACTTGACAATTAGTTTGGATGCCCCAACACTAGAGAAGTTGACCCAATAGTATTCAATTCGACCAAAGGGAGCTAAAGTCGACTGGCAAGTGAAGTTAATCAACCAACGAAAAATTCAACTTCCCAAGGAGAGAGGATTATAGTCCCTATAGATAAAAATGCCTTAGCAATTAATTTAGATTCCCAGGCAACATAAGCTCATCCGACAAACAAATTTCAATAGCCATTGGTCTTTGACTTTGACGGGAAATGGACGATGGTTAATCAAGAACGTTCGTGGTTTTTCATTTCCATTAAAACACAATTATAGGCAACAATTAAAAACGCATGGGAATCCATATCTCATCTCATAAATGAAGTAAACAACAAAATAATGCTCAACATATTGAAATCAAACACAAGAAGTCACCATTGAACTTAGAAGTTTTGCATTAGAAACCCAAACAGGAAAATCCAACTTTGAATGAGGCTTAGTCTTTTCATTATGGCAATCTCTGGTTACACTTCATTCATGGCTTACTATGCCTCTTTTTCCCTTGGCCAAAAAAACCCATGGAAAATGAGGGAGAGGAAAAAAATAGGAAGAGATGGGGGGTAGGGGGAAGGCCAACAACCCTGACCCTTCATTTCCCATTCCTCAACCGTCTTTCCTATTCAATTTTTAAATTACATTTTATTCTCTATTTTACTTTCACGTTCTCATTTTTTTCTTATTAGACTTTCAAATTTACATTGCTTTACAAAGTTTATTGACCTCCATTAATTGCCAAGTTAATACTGCAAGTACCGAGTCTTACACCC
>JASDQU010101120.1:48042-70771 GCA_032191745.1 Picea mariana | reverse complement strand
ATAATGAGATGAACAATTGAGAAATGAGGGTCTGCTTATATACCCACGCAGGGGTGCCCTTTACCAATAGTCATGTCCTTTGAGACATGACCTTTCATTATTAATAATTATTATTTATTAACTATTATTATGTTATGAATATCTATTTATGTATATTTTATGTTCATAACATTTCTTCTTCGAGCAGGTTCTAAGCTTGGGCCCTAGAGTTGAGATTGTTCTGCATGGACCTTGCAATCCAGCCATGGCATGGTGGACTGAGGTGATGAGGCAGATGGGAGGTGGTAGGATACCAACACCCTACAACGACGAGTTCTTCTACTGGTGGGATCGACAGGTGATAGCCTTAGATGACTACCCATATGCAGGGATTGACTTCCAAGGAGACCCAGACATGCCATTGCCACCAGGTTCCGCCTATAGAGACATAGGTATGAAAAAGTTTTTTAAATATTTTTTTTTTTGTATTTTTGTATAAGAAAACAAAAATATTTTTTGTATCATGTCAAGTATTAAATAAACATGTGTTGTGACGCAGACGTAGGTCCACGACGACCATACGGACTTCCATGACACTGACGAAGGCACAGGTGGGATGAGCTAGTGGGAGGAGATGCTAATAGAGTGCTCCAAAACATGCAGGGAAACATGTCTCGTTTGACACAAAGAATCCCTATGGTTCATGTAGAGGATCTGTAGGAGGCGATGCAACGACAGGTAGTAGGTGTGCCCCGTGCTTGGATACAACTCTTCTAACGTCTCACAAATGTCATATTATGTTTTCATGACACTCATCTGATGCCACATGTGTAGATATCGTGGATACTATAGCTACCATCCATATATGTATTTTGAGGGTGTAAGCCCAATTTTGTACTATGACACCACATTTTTTTAAGATATATTAAAAACACTGGTCTTCGACATTACTTATATGATACAATGTGTACATTGATGGATGTTTTATTTATTTTAATAATGTGTCAAATGCCAATCTAAGACATAATTATCATATGCATTGGATACATGATTAGAACTTCTAGGTATGTGATTATAAGTAATAAAATGAAAGTGTTGTTCCAAAATTCGTACCTGTAGGAATTGTCGGAGTAGAGTAGGGTCTCTCACACGATAACTGTCGTTTAACTGACATACTACTAACTGGGAATCTGGGCAAACTTCTAAAGATCGAACACTGTGTGAAATGACGTCGTGTAAAAGCTCTATAACGACGTTATACTCAACCACATTATTTGTTTATGGCCTTAGACAAACGCCACCTGAAGACACCAATTGACCCTCAGGTGAATAAACAACCCAAGCGGTGAAAGCCAAGTTTTGTTTATGATGACTAGCACCGTCTGCAAATCCTAAGAAAACGGATGACTTTGTTGACATCTGCCAACCAAGGGAAAACTTGATAAGCACACCGAATGACACAAAGGAAAAGAGATATATACACTAAGATACACTAGTATACAAAGAGTCACGACCAAGCTTTTCAGGGCTCAACCGTAATATCTTTTGAGGTAGATCCCATTATTGGGATCGACCAACATGTTCCCTTCATAGTCTTCTAACTCATAGGCTCCTTTTTCCAAAACATGTCGCGCAATACAAGGACCGTGCCACATGGTATTACACTTTCCTGCCCCCAGTGGTTATTTGGCTTGATCATAATAGAGGACCAAGTCACCCTCAATGTACTACCGAGGAAAGACAGACTTATCATACTGCACCTTGACATGATGTTTATCGGCTTCGATAGTTGTAGAGGCATCTCGACGTTGCTCATCTAGATGCTCTAGGTGTACGAGGCATTTTTCAAGATCAGAAGTGTCAGTTAGGAGCTTAACTACCAACTTGAGAGAAGGGATCTCGCATTCAATCCGGAGAATGGACTCCACACCGTGTACTAACTGAAAAGGAGAAAAGCCAGTGAAAGTCTTATCCGAGGTTTGGTATGCCCAAAGCGTAGGGTAAAGCATAAGATGCCAGTCGGATTTACTCTGGTTGATAGTTTTCTGCAAAATGGTCTTGAGGGACTTATTAACAACCTCTAATTGTCCATTTGCCTGGGGGTAATAAGGGGAAGAATGATCATGCTTAAAACCTAGTTTCAATGCTAGTTCCTCCATCATTTCATTCTGAAAGTGACTGCCATGATTAGTGACAATCTCCTTTGGGATTCCGAACCGGGCTATAATCTGGTTGAACACGAAAAATGTGCAGTCTTACCATCAGATTTAACGGTAGGCATGGCCTCTGCCCACTTAGTAAAGTAATCCATGGCCATGATAATATGATGATGCCCCCCAACCGAGGCTAGGTTGCAGTCCATAAAATCCACCCCCACTTGGTGAAGGGACCGATGGTGACGACTGGGTGAAGAGGGGTTGTGTGCCAACACATTTTCCTAGAGAACACCTGGCAAGGGTGTCACTTCTTGACTGCTTCAACACAATATTTAAAAATTGAAGGCAAAAAATAACCAACTCGCACATGTTTTTGTGTTGTCGCAAGCCCAGATAGATGACCACCACAAGCCCCACTGTGACAGTTTTTAAGAACGGACTCGGCCTCCTCGTGAGTAAAACAATGACGCAAGATATTATCTATGCCTCGACAATACAAAGTGTTGTTGATGATGAGGTAGTTTTTAGCTTGATGTCATGTACGTCGTCGATCATCTCTCGACAGGTGCTGAGGTAACTTCAAGGTTTGAAGATATATTAAAATGTCTCCATACCAGGGGTCTAAAGATGAGATAAGAAAAATATGTTCTTCGTCGAATGAATCGACATGGATAACGTCCTCATCTAATCTAGGGAAGTCAGATATCAGCTCTGCAAAAATTAGCCATTTCTTAGACTTCGCTGAAGAAAAGTTGAGGTCAAACTCTTGTAGAATTACAATCCATTTATTGTATTTTCCCCCTATGACACACCTAGTAAGGACGCACTGAAATGGATTGACATCTGCAACTACGATAGTCTTGCAAAGTAATATATAATGCCACAATATTTGAACTGCGTGTACGAAAACCAAGGATAACTTCTCAACATGAGAGTACTTAACCTCAAGACCGACTAAGTTTTGGCTAAGATAGTAGCCAACGTGCTCATAGAGCTCATCGTCCTCTTGAACTAGAACCATACCAACCATCCCTTCGAACATGGCGATCCAAAGCAAATAATCTCTACTGTAGTCGGGAGGCTTCAACAGAGGCGTCGATACCAAGGCTTTCTTAAGAGCATCAAACAATTCCTGGGCTCGCTCATCCCATATAAACAAAGTGTCCTTCTTCAACAAATGCATGAAACCCTTAGTAATGTTGGCCTAATTCACTATAAAGCGATGTAGGAAGTTAGCTTTCCCCTGTACACCCTGAAGTTGACGAATGTTGCGTGGGGGAGGCAATCGAAGTATTGCCTCAACATTCATAGGATCCACCAAGATCCCATTCTCTGAAACTAAGAACCCTAAAAGACGTCCAGACCTTACGCAGAATATGTACTTATGAGGGTTTAAATAGATGCAATAATAATGACATCACTCAAATACCAGTCGAAGATGAGTAGAGTAATCTACTCTCTTGTGAGAGTGAGCAGCAAGATCATTGAGATAAGCTTCGTCAATGTGTTTGAGATCATGAAAAGCAAAGGTCATGGCACGTTGGAAGGTTGCTCCAACGTTTTCAAGGTCGAAAGGCATTTTTCGGTATGCAAAAGTACCCCATGGAACAATAAACTTCGTCTTATGTTGATCCTCGGGTTTAATTTGAATTTGATTATATCCTAAAAAATCCATCCATAAAAGATAAAACCTCACTTCTTGCACACTCATCGAGAATCCGATCAATGAAAGGTGTCGGGAAGTTGTCTTTAGGATAAGCCTTGTTCAGGTCTTAAAAATCCATACACACTCGGATGGTTCCTTGCTTCTTATTCAAGGAGCGGGATTGGACACCCATTCAGTCAAAGGAATCGGGTAGATGAAACCATCATTAGGTAGTTTCTCCACCTTTGCCTTAATAGTAGGGGACTTCCTAGGATTAATAACTCTGAGATGTAATCGAACAGGTTTGGCATCTGGATAAGTCTTGATCTGATGTTCAACAATGCGAGGGTTGATTCCTAACATCTCTTCATAGGACCAAGTGAATACATCGTGAAACTCCTTGAAGAGATCGATGTAGATCTGAATTTCTTCAGGCGAGCAATCCACACTAATATAAATGTTTTCAATCTTACCAGGAACACGAGAGATGTTGATCATGACGGTAGGAGAAATATTCACCATGTTTCCTTTGGCATAAATACCATGCATACCAAGTGGAACCATAGCGTGACCGACCATCTCGCAAAAAGTGGATCTAAAATCATCCTGCTCAATCCTAACAAGTTCTAAGAGAAAGTAAGAGTGATGATGCATATCATCCCATGGCCTGTCAAGACCATTCATGGCCTTTAAGATGGCTTCATCTAAAGGTAAAGTATCATCGAGGTATTCAAGTGAATAAGACGACGAGGTGGCCCATATGGGCTTGAGAACAAGATCCTCCTCGTTCATCTGCGAGGAGACAGGATTTGAGTCAACAATAAAGTCGATAACAACCTGATACACAACCTCTATTGTTGACGGTGGTATGTCTATTCCAGTGTTTGACTGACTTTCACTCGACAAATTCGGGGAAGGTAGGGTCCAAGGGTTGTTAAATTACAAAGTCCGGAAAGGAACGGAACTCATCGACGATGAAGACTCACTGGAAATGGTATAAACGTGGTGAATTGGTGCCATGAAGTCAAAAATACCCATAAGAGAGGAATACATTCTGACACCAACATTATCAGTTGTCGGCTGAGAATTTTCGATCACAGGGATCGAGGGTCCAACTGATGCATTGGGACTAGCATGCTCAAAGGAAAAATGATCAATCATCACAATCTTCCCCTCGTGAGGAAAACATAAAGTACAGAAGACGTAGGTCCAACTATGCCCTAGTAATAAATTATATTCAAGGGGCGCATCAACCACCTCGACATCAACCTCCACTATCTTCCCCCCTAACTGGACTGGGAAAGAGGAAAGAATACCATGGGGTCGAAACGAATGACCATAAAATGCGGTCAACATGGTCATAGATTGGGAAAGCGTCGGAGAACCAATAGCTTTCCAACAGGTTTGGGACATCACGCAAGTCACAACGCCTTCATCAATAAAAATACGTTTGATGGTATACTTTGAGTAGTTCACGTGGATTTGAAATGCCACATGGTAAGGTAAGTGAGGTTGAACATCCGTGACATCAAACTTGATAACCTTTGAGCCACACAGGTCTAGATCTCCTAAAGCAGATTAGAAGGCGTTCCGAAGTTGACATCGCGCAAGGGGTTTGACGCAAATCTTCGACAATAGAGTAGTTTTGGGCAGCTCTAGCATTAGGATTATGCGTAGAGTGTTTAAGTACTCCTTTTGGAATACGAGGCAGAGGCTCTGACTTTTCGATCTACAAAGGGGTATCTGAAGGAGGGGGAGACTCTGGACCTGGAACATTCGGCAAAGAGTTGTAATCACGAGATTGAGTGGCTATGTGAATCTGAAATTTGACCATATTCACGCATAGATGATCACCATATTGTGCTGGGAAGCTTTGATTTCCATCAGGTGCATTTCCAGTGTTAGATAATCTCGAGGCCATGTGATGATTATGCAAAAATTGATTAGTCAACACAATGGGTGGTTGGGATAAAGGCCTCGCAGGTTCCTCAAGTTTGGGGCATAAATGGGTAAGGTGATCATCCGTTCAAAGTTTACAAGGAAACTTCACCTTCCTCTTCTCTCTCTTGCCCTCACTAGCATTGACCTTAAATCTATCATTGTTAGCGTTTTCCTTGGTTTTATTATCATTCCTCCCACCCTTACGATTACCTCATCCTTTCTTTCTATTCCCTCTTGGTTGTTGGTTACCATTTGGGTTGGTTGAAGATTGCACAAAATGTAGATCCACTGACTGAGTGGGAGTGGAGGACGGAGTCGAAGCTAGTTCTTCTACTGACTAGCTTAAAGACAACTCTTTCAACCGATTTGCCACCAAGTCTGCAGACTTAGCATTTGCAGAGCCTATAATATCATCGACATGAGGCCCGAGCTTTTCTCTTGGGTCGTAGTTTGACCTCGGTGTGTCAAGAAGAATTTCATATAACATCCCATACTGGGCATAAATGAGGTCCAGTTGCTGGGCCTTGAAAATAGCTTCCTCCTTAGAGGTTACCCTGGATGTAGAAACATCCTTCGAAATATAAAGCAATAGGGATTTTAAAAACCACTCCAATAGAAACTCTGGAGGAATGTAAGCCTTAATCAACCTCTTCCATATACACCACTCTTGGATATGATCCGAGAGATAGACGGCCTTATCTTGGCGAAAGGTAAACAAGAGTTCCATGACAACGTCGTAATGAACTAACAACTGGAAGTGATTGAGGAAGACTAGAACCATCTGATTAAAGGTGCCATATGTCTCCCCCGGTAGCTCGATGTACCATTTCACTGCAACCACCGTGAGGGTGCATTGAAATAGTCTTAAATGAATAGAGTCACCATTAAGTGAGTTAGACGAGCACTAAAGATCAAAAGTAGTGACATGATCACCAGGATCCTCACTAGTCTTTCCCTCGAATTTTCGAATATCTGAAGGAAGTTTAGTGGGGACGGGGAGCCATGATGGATCATGACGCACTGGGTCATTCATTAACTTCGTCAAGTTTGGAAAGTTAAGCATGGCCAGAAAAGGGAGCCAGGGTTGTGGCATATGAGCCCATGCTCCTGGGAAAGATTGATTTTGTGGAATTACACCCCATACAGGGTTCTGGTATGGACCATGGCCCTGTTCGAGATTAAAGTATCCTCCTCCAAACTGATTCATAAACAGTGGGTTGGGCATCATTCCTGTAGGAACAATATAATTCAGGTTATAAACATTTCCCCCAGCTAGATGAGATCCAGGCTGGGGGTTTCCCATGGTATGAAACTAACCTCCCCCGGGTGTAAATCTGGAGGATAGAGGTGGATTCGTCATACCAAAAGTATTAGAAGGAATCAGAGTAGAGGAGGCAAAGGTAAAGGACAGAACAAAAGCAATAGCTTTTCCGCCCGGTTGATTACTCCATCCAGGATTATTGTGACCAGGATTAGACCTAAAAGAGAAAGGGGGTTGACCCTCAACCAAAGGATTTGATTGGGGAATTTGAGTTCCACCAAGCGATACAAGAGTGTACGGAGGAGCCATGCTCCCAGGTCCAACACTAGGATTAGTATTTGTCGTTGGAATAAAGGATGAAAGTTGTGATGTGAGATTAGGCATACCATAAGAGAAAGGGATAGAGGTCGAATGTATGTACTAAAAATTATATCCCGGCAAACCAAAAAGAGACCCAAAAGGGTTCATTCCTATAGGCTGAGAAGTAGCCATAGGCCGGATAGGAGTGACGACAGGAATCTCCCACACTACAACCGTAGCAGCGGAAGTAGTCGAAGGAGTTCCATTAACTACGGTAGGTGTGGGATTCGAAGGACTCCCAATATCTTTCTGACTCGACTCAATACTCATACTTGTATAATCATAAGTTTGGTAGGTGGAGGTGTGTGTACCACGTTTGATAACTTTATGCCTTTTAGAAGGTAAAGACTCAAGATGCGGTGGTAACTTCAACAAACGATGAGACCGGTGAGGAAGTTGGTCTAGCTCCACGATGACTCAAGAATCGAGATATATAAAACAAAGTCCTAAGGCCAACTATAAATCAAAGAGAACACCAAAATAAACAAAAGGCCAAATGCACACAAACAGGATAAAGTAGTTGAAAAAGGGCCTCCCTCACTAGAGTAGGTATGTCTCTCCCAAGAGGGACTCGAGACTCCCTTCAAAAGATTGGAGGTATCAAAATCAGTTATAAGGGCCCTCATGGGCTTAACAATGCAGTGGGTCACATCCCCTCGGAGAGGTAATCCTCCATAAAGGCTATGTGTTGTTAGACTCTTATCTGACTTAGGGTACTCACAGAATAACCCTTTCAAGTAACCTATGTGGCACCTATGTCAAGCAAATAAATCCACCATGATACAACCAATGTGTAGGTGAATAGTCATAAGTCAGGTCCACCGTATGGGCAGGGTAATAAAGCCCGAAATCTTGAAAGCACCGCCTCTCAAGGAGGTAATTAAGATACTAGCAAGACCCCCAAATACGAATAGATCCCCATAAATATCTCTGACGCTAGGAAGGTATTAGATGGACATCTTTTCAACCAACTTCGTGCGACCTCGTGCTTAACTCTGGTGTGAGCGGAGCGTCCTAACGTCACTAATTGTATAATGGATTTCACCACTCCCTTAGTCAGACACATACGTTGAGTTCAATAGCCTTGGATATGTTTATTCATAAAATCCTATTCCAAGGCCCTATATCATAAACTAGTTTGTTTACCCTGAAAAATAAAATTGTTACTAATAAATTTTAAATTAATCAGCATTAGTTTTAAAGGCTTTGTTTACTCAAGAGTTATGAATGTGAAACTGATGACGTTACGACTCAGCATATAACATAAATGAATATGAATATAATTCAAAGTATAACTTCAATTCTCTAAATATGATAAGCTTTTAAAAATGCAAATTTCAATACAACTCTGCAATTTCAAATGAGATGCAATCTTTCCATGAATGTCAAAATCAATACTAAGCAACCAACAAAGCAAATGCCCAAAAATGTAAAATGTCTATTTTTGTATTTTCAATATAAAGAAATGAAAATGCAAAGACTAAATATAAGCCTGATATATAGAACCTACTGCAAGCAAAAGACAAGCCAAGCAGGATACTAAGAAACAAACACTCGGACCCAGATTCAAGCACAACCAATGAAAAGGATGATGAGAAAGAAGAAGCGTCCGAAAATCCAACCAAAAAGAGGTTTCCTATCACTCTGTAGGCACTCAACAGTCAGTACAGAGACCTAAGAAGACTCAACAACCATCAAAATTCACCCAACAAACACCAAACCCAAAGAAAAAGCCTAAAAAGTTGGTGTACATGATTGTTCAGGGAAAAGAGGTGTATGTACGTGCCCTATAGAAGGATAGCTCGCGTATGTACGTGTCTGTCTAGGGAAAACTCGCGTACAAGTGTTAAAACACTGCGAGGGCAAGGATAAAGCCAAGAAAACTCAGATGCAAGGTAAAAAAGGCTGTCAAGCAACCGGGCGACAAGGAAACACAAGCGAACAGAGAGCAATCGAAGGAGAAAAGCACTCCAACTCAAAAATAGAATATTCAATCCCCAGTATGGTTGCCAATTTTGATACGAGGAAAATCACTCTATGGGAAGGGGTAAACCACAACAGACATAAATGATTGTAGAAATCAACTCTAATCCCAAGTATGTTATATAATTGAAATTGCCAACAAGACAAGATAAAGAGCCTACCTCGTCTGGATGTCCGATGAAAACCATCGTTGAGCACGCAACTCAAAGCAATACACCTGCAACTTGTCCTCAACAACCAAGATATACAAGCATATGGTGATAATATATAAATTTAGCACATCAAATAACATAATCCATCAATATTCATAACAAATATGCCCATGGAATAATAATTCAAATATTTGCAAGACATTAATTGAATGAGCAAAGAGTATTTCTATTAATAAATGATCCATAGAAGTGTACGAGTGACAAACTCCTGTGTTGGCACGTCTCAAAACCAAGAAACTAAGTCCCTTCCAGCTGGGCCTCCACCACTTCAATCCTCCACCAAAGGCAAGCTCATATAAGGGAGACAATGAGGTTCTCCAACAATCAGGGAAGAGATTGGGGGCTGAAAAATGTGTTCAAACTTAAATGGACAAAGGGATGCAGACTCATATGAGAAGTGAAAATTTCTCCAGAGTATCTTTTCTCTCAATAGTTGAGTTCTCTCCTCCTCCACAGCGTTGATAAGGCCCATTTTATATCCTTCAAATGGAACTGAAGGGTCGATTCAGAGCATTTCCAGTATATGGAAGGTCAAGGATCATGGATCCTGTGACGTGACATGGAAACCCAACACAATTTTTTAATTTTGGGCACAAAACCTGATGTACATGGGCTGTAATGGTGCAACCTACATATACGCGAGCTACATAGTTGTTAGGGCAGGTATATGTGGAAAAATATGATTTTTTAGCTCTGGGAAGTGCAAAAGGGACTTCAAGTCTACATAGGGAGATGGAAAAGGTCTTTTGATCAAGTTGCATGGGGTCAGAAAAATCTTGCTATAAAAGGCACGTTGGGCAACAAGACAACAATGAATGGTGCACCCAACAACTGGGGATTTGTTGTGGGTAGCGTTAGATGGCCATATGAAGTCATGGGTAGCAAGCAAACAAGATGTGGGATGTCATGACACTCAAGGAATGGCTAAGCATAGTTAGATATTCCCAGACAACAAAGAAAATGACCCTATGATGGTTACATATACCCAAAAAAGGAGACTGTGCGTGGGCACTTCAAAACATGAGCCAGGCAATAAAAATTCACCCTAGAGAGAGAGCGACTCCCGGGAGAGAGAAGAACCATTTTGACAAGTTACCAATAGCTCTAGAAAGATGACCATGGATATTCCCTTTCCTAATGCATTGAACGATGGATATTAACTAGCTGTTGAAATGGGTATGCACCATTAAACCATTTTTCCTTTGAAGAAAACCTCTCACACAATAAAATAAAAGATTATGCAACAAATAAGTCCTCCTTCAGTCAAATAAGATACAAAGAAGCCATTAAAGATAACTAGTCATGTTTTAATAGACTACACGAGAGAATTTAAACCAGATACTCATCACATAGAGTAAAAAGAAACACATTAATGCATAATTTTTACCCTGGAACCCAAATTGGGAAATTTGGTTTCAATGGTGCTCAATATTCTTCTCTCTGCAATTTTCAAAGACAATTCTCTCCTCCTCCCTGGCCAAAAGCATTTTGAGAATGAGCGAGAGTGAAGAAATAGGTAGAGCTAGGGGTAAGGGAAGGCCAACAACCATGGCTCTTCACTTCAAATTCCTTAGCCTTCTCTCCTATTCATTTCCTTATCATTTAATCAATTTTCTTCAACTTTTCTCTTACATCCTTATTTGGCTTATTCAACGTTAACCTTGCATTATTTTACATGGTTTGCATAATATTGGTTGATTGTCAATTTGTTTTGCAGGTATTGAGTCTGATCCATTCTCAAGTCCGAATCCATTTTGGATCACACCTCCCCATTGAAAGGCTTTTTGGTCTCCAAAAGCTCAAGGAAACCAATATGGATTAGAGTTGTCAGCTTCCATGGAATGTGGCTGTGATGATGGCTCCTGTCTATATCTCTAACTATGGATCTGGCTTTGGCTATTGGCTTTGGTCCTTGACTATTGCTCAAGCTTTGGTTCTGGCTCGTTTGTTCCTGCAATGCATAAATCTTCTCACCAACTCTCAACTCTGAGCAATCTCGAGATCCAAACTCTAGACTCAACATCCATTCCCATATCTCTCTCTGCCTTGGAGATGGTCTATCTTGGCAGTCATGAATCCAAGTTGAATGTTGGTCTTCTTGTTCAGTGTGATCCTAACTTACTACCATCACATATGAGTCCCATGAAAGGAAGTGTGGCCTCCATCTTCAACTAAGATTGGTTGCTTCCTGTATGGAAACAACTCTCAAGTGTTTTCACATACTTACAAGCACCCCATGGAGTTCTTAAGGACTCCTCTAAGGTCATTGGCCTCCATGCACCATTCTTCGACACAACTCCAAGATGGGGTTCTTCCGTTGCAATATTATAAATGATGACGAGGTTGCAACTACTCTTGGCATCAACCTACTTGCCTTCTTGTTTGTTTTTTTGTTCTCTTATGTTGTTATCTCTTATTGGACAACTTCTATCACTTAGACTGGAGATGCAGGTAGCTCTTCATCTTCTTCAATCTTCATGGTCCACACCCTTCTCCTAGCTATGTAGTGTCTAGGGTGAAGATTCAAACGAAGTCACCAACACTTTGCTTCCTAGTGACCACTCAAATTGCAGTGGTGGAGAAAGTTCTGGTTGTTGCTACAAGGAATTCTTGACATACCCCTCCTCTCCATGTGCCTTTGTGTCTGTTGTTGGATTGGAGAAGAGTTCTTGTCACTCCTCCTATGGAAGCAATTTGTTTTGTGGCATGTGTCTTGCTTCTCCCAACAAGATTCCTTAATATGTCCTTTCTTTCCACAATGTGAGCATGTCTCCGTGTACCAACAAATGTCTATGGTATGGCCTCTCTTCTTGCAACAATGACAACAAAAATGTCTTGTTTGATGTAGAGCTCATGGTTTTCTTCTTCTTGATTGGGTTGTTGCTTTCTCTTATTCCAGGTGTAGGTTGGGTTTGTGAATTCTCCTCATTGATGCTCTCCTTCAATCTACCACAAGAAGTTTGAGGTGGTAGTGGGATTTCGCCTTCATTTACCATTGCTACTCCTTCTCTTGATGAGCAACCCAACTTTGGCATGTCTGTTGCCTTCGTGAAAATGGTCTTTGTGGTATGGAATTTTCACTTCTACCATCAAATCCTAGGTCTTCATGCTTGGCAATTGGCATAGCTATAATGGGGCTCAAGATGCCTCGTCTCATCTTGTCTATCTCTTGTCCATCATAACCCATTTTCCTTAGAAGTTTAGAACCAATGCCTCTGGTATGCTTCTCAAATTTTCCAAGATTCTCTTGAGGAATGCATATGGAAGATGAGTTTATCAAAATGGTCTTGGTCATGGTGTTGGTTGAGGCAGTGGCAATGGATGGTGGCCTTGCTCTCTAGTTCTCCTGAACAACTACTTGGAGTGTCTCCAAATCCTCCTCCTTCTCTTCCAACTCCTATTTCAACTGTGCCAACATTTGAGTGAGACTATCTTCTTTCCAACTATCTAATTGGTTGACCTTCTCCACAAGATGTGCAAGTTGTGCTATGTGTTTGTCCCAATCTTTCATGACCGTTGTGAGGGTGTCCTGACATTCTTTAAACTTATTCTTCAGTAATGGAAACAATTTGGTAGAAGTCTTCATGTGTGTCTCCATCTCACTCATCCTCTTGCTAAACATATGAACCTACTCCTTCAAGATCTCATTCTCCTTCGGAGCATTGCTAGCTTGTAGCCCCAGCGTTCATTAATCCAAAAGGCATCTTTTTGTACATAAAGGTTCCCCATGGAGTGGTAAAAAATGTTTTCTTTTTGTCTTCTTCCATTACTGATATTTGATTGTACCCTGAATATCCATCTAGCATAGAAATTCTTTTTGCGCCAACAACCTTTTGTAAGATATAATCCATCTTTGGTAATGGATAATTATCTTTTAGAGAACATCTGTTTGGATTCCAGAAGTCTACACAGAGCCTTATCTCTCCGTTATTTTTCCTGACGGGCACAAGGTTTGCTACCCATTCCGAGTATCTTAGTGGCACTATGACTTTTGCTTCTAGCAGCCTCTTCAATTCCTTTTCTATTATTGGTAACAGTAAAGGATTGAATTTCCTGACTTTCTGCTTTATAGGTTTTGATCCAGGTTTTAGAGGGATTTTATGCTGAATAATTTCTGTATCAAACACTTTCAAATCTTCATAAGACCAGGCGAATATATCTGAATATTGTTTCATTAATTCAATATATGCTTCCTTCTACTTTTTTGATAATTTCCTAGATACTTTTACCAACCTGGGATTTACATCTGAACTAATGTCATAGTCTTCTACGTCTGTTTCTTCTATTTGGATAACAGCCTTCTTGGAGACATCATTGTGATCGAACAGTCTTTCTAATGGAACCAAACCCTTAGGCAAATGGTTTGTCTTCAATTAGATGATCTTGTGACCAGCAATAGTATCTTGAAGAATTTCTGCAGTGTGTATTTCTGCTTCTGCTTCTTCATCATCTTGATCAATTAAAATGTTAGAAAACTCCTCAATGGTTTTCATAAATCTCTGAATTTCCTCATCATCTTTAAAAGCCTGCCAATGTTTTATATTATCCGGGATTGAAGGTCTGTGTCTGACTTCAATTCGAAATTTCAAATTAGGAAACATCAGAGTTTTAAAATTGCTTGTTGCAAATGCCAAAGAATCAGCCTGCTGATTTAAATCCCTGTGAACAAAAGTAATATTGAATGCCAAGAAGAAGTTATCTATATAATCCCACAYYTCATTTHTRTATTGTTTCARTCTTTGYTRCTTGGYTTGATATATGTTTCTAACCTGGTGAACAATAAGTTCAGAATCTCCAAAAACAGACAACTCATCTATTCCCATGTCTCTTGCAGCTTTCAATCCTAACAGCAAAGCTTCATACTCACTGATATTATTAGTGGTGTCAAATTCAAGTTTATATGACATTGGAATAACCTCCTTGGTAGGGGAAATGAAGACAATACCAGCTCCGGAACCTTATTTAGAACTAGCCCCATCAAAATACATTTTCCAAACCAAATGATTTTCACTATCTCTTACTGTAGTTATTGACTTTCTGACTGATACCTCTGCCATTTCCTCATCCATATGAAAAATAGAAGAGCCCAGATCATCTTCTACAGCATATATAGGGTGATTAGTGGGATTATCATGATCACTTACCAAATAAGACAATCTGTCTTCTCTGTATAACCTTCGTTGTTCACCACCAAAAACAGGTATGGTTGCGTAGCTTAGGTCCATCTGCAGAGTGCCACCTACCTTTTTGGCCCAAGATCTCGAAAGAAGCATCCCAAATTTTGGTGGTAAAGTCAGCCACGATAACATCTAACACCACACTCTTCATAGGTAATTGAGAAAGAGTTATGACCACATCTTTCATAAGTCCAAGACATTTGACTTTCTTGGAATCAAAAGAATATAGATCATGATATGGTCTAGTAATGTCTAACCCTAATTCTTCCATCACCACCTTAGGCATGACATTATGCGAAGCACCAAAATCCATTAAGCAATTGTGCAGTATCTTGTCATGAATATTTAGTGAAATGTAGAAAGGTGGAGAGGCATCAATTTTGTCTTCAATGTGAGGGCAGTTAGTAAAAGCAGGATTTTCATCTTCAAGGTTGACTGTATTTGAGAAAGTGACATTAGTTGGAGCTTCTAGAGCCTTAAGGACAGTTTTTCTAAATGGTTCTGTTTTCAAAAGTTCTAATAATGGTACTAGAATTTTAATTTTGTTTATTTCATGTTCAAGATTGAAAGCAGAGACATTTTTATCTGGTTCCCTTATATCAGCAGTGTTATCTTTGACAGGTTTCTTTAATGAATGATCTCTTTGAATATTAGGAACACCTTTGATTGCCCCTGTCTTTCTTGAAGTACTAGCTTTCTTTGTAGAAATAGGTATGTCTACTTTAGGTGCCTGAGAACCAGATCTGAGATTGTATCTTTTCCTTGTGGGTTCATGCTGAACAATCTCCTCTTCATCCCCTTCCTCAAACTGATTTGCAGTCAAAGTATCTTCATATTCTTGCTGTGTTACATGTAAAGGGATTGATTCATAATCAGTCAAGTGAACTGCAGAGTCTTCTTCTGTACCATCATTATCTTCCTCCTCATCTACTGCATTATTCTGAAAAGGTGGTAATACCTTTTGGTCATCTTGATTTTTTCTTTCTCTTGGTAAAATCCGGGGTACATTGTTTGGTCTCCTGAATTGATTGGGATTTATGTATCCAACCTCTTGTGTAGGTCTATTGGGTTGTTTTTGTTCCATCTTCAATCTTGCCATCTCAGAAGTCAAAGTTTTCAACATCTTTGTCATTTCATCCATTTTAATATCGGATGCTGAATTAGAAGATGAAGGCAGCTCTTCTTTTTACTTTTTTCTATCTCTGTTACTTCTGGATTTCAATTTGTCTGCTGCTAATATGTTTGATTCCACCTCAATAGCTACATCTTGCATTAGGTTGAGGGTAGTGGCTCTCCTTTTCCTAAGCAATAAGGAAAATTCGGCATCGAATGCATTGGCAAATGTGATTTTGGTTGATGCCTCTAAAGGTTTTATCTCTTCTGGAATTTTACCATACATCAGGTTGAACCTTTTGGTAAAATCAGGAATTGATTCTCCTTGTTTCCTTCTTAAAGCACCAAATTCAGTGAGGTAATACTGAAAATCTTTTTTATCTGCCCATCGATTTAGAAAATCCTCATCTAAAGCAATAATATCAGCTATTGAGTTAGCAGGCAAACTTCTGAACCACTTTCTTGCTTCCCCATCTACATCAGCATGCTCTACATTAAAATTGTCTGCAAAACTATAAAATGAATTCAAATGTTCTTCAGCAGTATCTGATCCTTCTCCATTAAATCTGGGCAAATATCTCATATAATCGTTTGGTGGAAAAGCATACATGACTTGAGGAAGTACCAGAGGGGCATACCTAGCTGCAACTATTTGGTCCATTCTGTCTGCGGCCATATTAGCTGTGTTTGGATTTTGGGGAATAAGCAAGATTGATGATGTTGTGGGTGAAACAATCCCTTGTGTTTTACAATTTATATGTATTGTCCCTGAGCCTTGTCTTTCAATAGATGTAGACTTCTCTTCCGGACTTTGATCAACTAATGGACTGAGAAACAGAGGATTATCAAAATAATAATAATGTGTTCTGAAATCTTCAAGTGAGACAGATTCACAAGATGATGCAGAAGTCTCTGTTTCACTCTTAATACTTGTGCTGGGAACTCTCAAATCTCCAGTTTCAGACAACAAGTATGGAAATTCCTGTTTAATAAGCTCAATAAGAAACTTCCTTTGTTCTGAACTTAATTCTGAAACATTTGTTGGGAATGAAACTGCATCCGACTTAACAATAGGCTTATTTTCAATTTCAGGTTTCAAATCTTCATCTGGCTGGGTTTTAATGATTTCAGAAGATTCTTCCTGAGAACTTTCTAAAGATAATTTCCCTTTTGAATGTGCAGACTGACCAGGAAGAACTTTAGGCTTTCTTAGTATTTTTTCAGGATCTGGCACTGCTGCTACAGGCTCATGATCTGGATTTTTCCTTGTTACTGGTCTCTTATTTGATGGTGGAGGATTTTTTGGAATTTTAGGTCCTTTCCCTTCTTTCTTAGGAGTCAGAATTACTACAGAGGAGTCGCCAGGTGAATAATCACAGTCTTTAGAAAATGTCCAAAATCTTGTTCACCATCAAGATATGAATCTAAACTTGTCGTTTCCCCAGGGAAGTTATCTTCGTTTCTTCGCTCCCCGGAAACGACGCCAAACATGTTAGTCCCTAAAGTTGCACTCAACTGGTAAGGGCAAGCTAGGGCATCATTGATTTTATTGCAAAGTATTTTTGAGGGTTTTATGATTTGGTTTTGGTATAATGGTTGAAAACTGGGTCAAGCTTACAGCATAGCATGAAAATCAAGTTTAAAACATTGCATATCCCATTGGCTGAATAATAGGTAGATACATAGATGGAGTAAACCAATTCAAGAAAAAGAAAGTGAAATCTTCAATTTGTCAATTTCACAAAGTTTGGTTTCAATATATCATAAAGAAATAGGGGTATCAGCTTGAAATCATTACTTGAAAATTATCTCTACAACGAAATATTCACTGTATAAATTAACATTCAAGAACCAAAAGCATTGCAATTTGAATAATAAATTCAAGCATGAAAATGAAATAACAGAGTAGAAAAGAGAAGGTCTAACCATCCATATGCCTTTGCTATTAAGTGTCAATTGAACATACATGTCTTTACAATAATCTCTACAAAAAGTCTCTATAGATCTCCAAATTTTCGACCTCCATAAGGTATGTCTTCTGTCTATTTAAAACAGCTATGAAACTACTAGATCCTATTATCTAGGATAGCTTTAAATGACTAGAATCAAAGAGTATCCAGATCCTAAATCATGTCACTCAAAAATGAGCTACTATTTCCAAAATAGTCTACACCTCAACAACTTAATATAACAAACATTGCCAGCAATACTCTACAAAATAGAGATTTTGTTTGACTCTGTAAAGCAGATCGATATCTTAGCATATCTTTGATCAAAACGAGTATTATTTGCCATATCTCCTGGAGCACCTTTAAACAAAATTGTAACCAATCTTGATGTTACCTTTAAGATGAAATAGCAGCAGAGGCTTTGGCATTTTTCTGCTTGAGCTTTGTGGTTAACACAATGTTGTGCCAGTAAAGTCTAAAATTGATTTCCCTGAGTTCCTTTTGCAGGGCCCTTTGCTCCTTCTTCTTCTTTTTAAGACTTTGAATTCTTTTCTGCTGGCGAGCATTCCACTGTTCTACTTTCATCTTTTCCTTCTTTAACTGTTTTTTGGTTTTCTGAAATTCTTTAATCTTTTCCTTATCAGTTCTTAGCTCGACCCTGAATCCTGAACAATCCTCAGAGGGTGCAGTTTCATTCAGATTTAAAGTAACACTGGGTTCTTTGGCTTTAACCTGATATTTTGAAATCAATTCTAAGCTATGTTCTTCTTCAGAACTTGATGAATCCATAGCTCCAGGTACATCTGGTAAGTAATCTGAATCTTCCATGTAATCTTGTGTTTCTTCATGAAATTCACTGATGCCTTTAGCCATCTCTTTAGCCTTAGCTAATCTAGTTGAAGATCTCGTTACAGGGCCTGCAGGTGGTGTAAGTTTTCCTTTTCCTTTGCTGACAGATTTCTTGGGAAAAGGAGTCTTCTTTGCTTTTTTCCTGGTGCTTGTTTCAACCTCTTCAGAATCATCATCTATGATTATGGTGTTTTCTTCTTTAATGGCAGGATTGAACATTGCTTTTGAGTTCAGCCTATACTTATTAGTATCTCTGGTTGAATTTCTCCGAGGTTTTTGTGATCCACACACACCCTTTTTCCTTTTTCCTTTGACTGCAACATTCTTTTTGTTGGTGGATGGCATTTCAGTCTTGACTGCAGTTTGAGCAATGGGATCATTTTCTGACTCTGTCTCTTCGTTGACATCTTCCTCAGGAAGCACCTCATGCTTGGGCTCCCATCTAGGTCTTTTACTCCTGCTCTTTTTAGTTACCTTGATATCAGAAGATTCGTCTTTTACAGGGTTTTCATCAGCAACATCTCGACCCTGTTTAACAGTTTTCCTCCCTCTGCCCTTTTTTGACTTATTTGATTGAACAACAAGTTTTAAGGATTCCGTGATCCAATTCCAGGGCTTTTGTAGTTCATTTAGGGAAGACATGACTAGGGTTTTAATCAGGACTTGATGGAACAAACTGCCCTTGGCATTAGTGGAAATAGATTATACCTTCTTGGAAATTTTTGTCAAACTTTTAAGCAGGAAATAAGGTTTAAAGGGTAGTCACTGTTTAGATGCATCAATATTCTGATATGATAGATATAGATCAAAGAAAACCTCCCTTCACAGGTGATGTATCTGTGAATCACCACCAGGGCAGTGTGCCATTCGGGTCGGACCCAACTGCGAGGAATTCCCCTTCTCCAATCTGGATTCTGCTTCTCTGGAAGGAGGAATTGATTCACAAACTCAGTGACCACGTGTTCTTTCTTCCACCATATTTCCCCTCCAACCACGAGCCTGCAAGCCTTGGCTATAGTCTACTCTGTCACCAACATCAACATTTTGTCGATTTCGACTTCATGATCATCGGAATTCAAAGCAAATTCCATGGAAACCCGTTCGTCATATCCTTGAAATGTAGTGAGGAACTCAAACCACCCGACGTCTCTAAATCTTTGAGCCATTTGAGGGTAGGCTTCAAGGAGTTCGGCACCTTCTGGTTCGATTCTAGCCACTTGTCCGCTACGCTTTAGCGCCATTTCAACTCAAATCTGCAACTAACACCCTCGGGTTCCGAATTTCCTTCCTGCAATTGCCGATGTGCTTGATGCTTTGAATGGATGCCTGTATTTCTTCCTGCAGGGTTGAACTTAAAACAACTCGAACTTATCACATAATAATCATTAAATAACAAGGGATTTTGGAATGAACCCTGCGCGTGTGTATAGCGATTATGTTCTAAACATGTTGGATTTAGAGATGATTACCAAATTCTCGTGGGAACACACGAACTCTTAGCTCATGATCTCGTTATCATAACTAAATCGGGATAGCAGGCGCACAATATGGCATGATTATTTGGCGCTACGGGAATAGGCTTATTCCCGAAGCGTGTTTTGACAATTTAAAATTTAAAATTCCAACGGCATAAAGGAGACACTTCTAGTTTAAACAATGTTTTTCATAATCAAAACTCAAATAAATCATCAAAAATTTTAATGCAAACCATGAAATATCAAAAATCTAAAAAATGAAAACAACTGAAAACGGAAAATGAGGGATGGGTAAGGAGGGTTTTAGGACAAGGGTTTCTTACTTAAACCAAGACAAAAGTAGAGACTAACAGGAAACATGGTATGGTTGAGGAGACAACAGGTTGTCAGCCCGAAGTACCATTGAAACTTGCAGGCCCAGGTTGAACCGAGCTTCCTTCTGACAGAAGGAACCGGATAGGTGAGATAACCTTCCTAAGAAGGGAGTGCAAGATATTAGAGACACTAGACAAGAACGCAAGAACATAAGGGGAGTGTGCAAGGCTTCCCAATAGAGAAATTACAGACACGACCTGAAGAAACAGAACGTGATCTTGATGTTGAGGAAGCATCTGATAAACCTCACAGGGTTATTGTGCCAGAGAGAGAGAGTCTCTGAGAGGTGGAATAAATTCCCTAGTGATATCATGGCTTGGCACGGGGGTGGCCAGAGTGCTAAGAATGAATTCATATGAGCCTATGGTTGGGTGGAAAGGCGCACACCCATAGTCAGTTAGATGGATACAACCTGTAATAGATAAGTATTATCTTACCCTATGTAATCAAATTGTAACTGTGAAATAAAGTTGGATATCCTTTGAATGTTTTAGGGATGTGCATGTCTGCTTAATAGGCATACAATATTCCTTTGTTTATGCTTGTTTGTATATTTAAGCAAGTAAGGGGTTATTTGGCTTGTACCTATAAATGCTCAAGCCTTGTGGTGGTACAAGTCAAAATAAGTGAAGTGGGAGTTTGTCGACCTCGGCACAGTTTCACGGGTGCACGTCGACCCTCCTATTTGTTCTAAGTCTCCTGAAGGAAGGAGTCTATTAAGCTCAGGAGAGGTAGTGCATGTATGCACAAAGTCTCTTCAAGGCGGGTAGAGACCGAAAACCTCTTAAAGTTCTAGAATTGACGAATGAGCACAAGGGGTGTGCAGAAGATTCTTCTAAGTGTTAAGCTCAGAATAAATAGTGTAAAGCGCCTAAGTATTTCATAGTTGACGAAGCTCAAGAAGGATAGCGAGACTTAAGTCTCGAAATAGAGGAACCTCTTCGTTTGGAATATGGGCGAACGAGATTAGTTCGGGAGGAGCCAAAGTCCCTCGCAATCATTGGATCTAGAGAGGGAATGCAGGTGTTAATCCCTCGGATACTATGGACTTCGCAGGTCCTCCGAAATCTCGGAGTCTCGAAGTTAATCTGGGTCGTAGATATGAGGATGCCCGGGAGCTATCTCAACCGTCGGATCTACGATATAGTGAGTCCGACATTGACCGCTTCGAGAGGATAGGGGTGTTATAACGTTGAAACTCACGAAGTGTCGGAGTTTCGAAGAAAACATGAACCATCAATCATGCTGGATGCATGTCGATAGATCCTTTAGTCCGGAGATTGGACACACCAGGAGTTCATAGGTGAAGAGTGGGTGAAATCGTCGAATTCTTGAAGTGTTGAAGTCCATCCTAGCCATTGGCGCCAGGAGACACGTGGCGCCAGATCCTGTGCCCCAGAGGTTTAACACCCCGAAAGGAAGCAAGTGCAGAAGGTTGAAGACTCCCGAAGGCCAGAGTGTCGGAGTTCACCTGAGTCGTCCAATAGAGTGGACAAGTGTCGTCAGATCCTCCATTTCAGAGGATAGCCACTTTCGAGGGAAGTGGGGTCGCATGAGTCGAGAACTCTTGAAGGTCGAAGCATAGGGGTTCCTCGTGACCGTTGATTCGAGAGGGGCATGTGTCGCCAGATCTCACACTTCAGAGGTTTTCTACTGTGGAGGACTTGCAGCGAGGACATTTAGGCATAAATTGGTTGAAGCTGAACTAGATCTGGGTCATCAAAGGTTGTGGACACATGTTAGGAGACCCGACACTCCGGAAATTTGTCACTCTGGACGTTTTGCGAGGAGGTGTTTTGGATTCCACCGAAGTCCAAAGGCCTGAAGTCATTATGGGCCATTGATCTCGAAAGAGAGTAGGGACCGTTGATCCCTTCGCGCCAGTTCAGAACTTTTCCACTTCGAAGTTCGAAGGAATTGGAGTGAGGTGAATTGAAAACGCTCAAAGCCTGAAGCTTCGAAGCGCCAGAATAGGCACCTGTGGTCTTGGCGTCTGGTCATAGCCCGTGGTCATATGCGATGGTCGTCGAAGGAAAGGGGCTAGGCCCTGATTTCTAATTTGGAAGCCAAAGCTTCAAGCATCAAATTTCCCCTGCTAACCAGTGAGTTAGCTGAGGATCAAGCTCCTTCATTGGATTGGTTGGTAGATGAATTTTCACCATAGATTTAGGAGCATTGAAAGATCTGGGATATCGAAGAACTCGGGATGAAATGTTTTGAGTTGGATCCACATGGAATCCACGTGGCCCTGAAC
>JASDQU010101120.1:0-36404 GCA_032191745.1 Picea mariana | reverse complement strand
TTTAATATATTTGATGATCAACTTTTCCAATTTTATTTTTAATGTGCATAACTTTTACTAACAAATTAAAATATATAATTAATTGAAACATAATATTAAATTAATAAAATATTACCATAAAAATTAAAAATACTAAACATACACTTTATTAAAATTTAATAAAAGTAAATTTAATGTTTTTTATTATTAAAAAAAAAATAATATATATTTTATAAACCAGTTTTAATATATATTTTATAAACCCAAATAATTTAAATAAATATTATTTTTTATTTTAATTTATATAAATATTATTCAAGTCAAGCATAAATGGATACAGCTAGAGGAAACATTTCATTGATTTCTTTGTAAACTCATGGACAGATGATGCTTAGAATTGAAAAATATTTTTCATTCAAAATATAGCAAGACAAAGACAAAATATAGCAAAACATTTAAAGTTAATAGAGATCCAAAAGATCAAGGTATGAATTTTAAAGAGGTATGAATTTAAAAGTAGTTTTAGGATTTATAAATTTATCTTCTTCTAATTGAATTGAAAATATATGCAAGATGTCTAAAGATCAAAGTATGAATTTTAAAGAGGTATGAATTTGAAAGTACTTTTAGGATTTATAAATTTATCCTCTTCTAATTTAATTGAATTGAAAATATATGCAAGATATCTATTGAATTGAAAATATATACATTGAAGATATTTATTCTTCTATTCAATTTATATTCAGTTGTGGGTATTGAAATATAATTTAGTTTAATTTAATTTTAGATTACTCTTTATTATTGGCGAGTGTGAGTGGTAGTCCACCTCCAAAGTTATGAAAGAATAGACATTGAGAGAATCTTGCACTCAAGATTAGAGTTTCACCAATTTACACTAAAAATTAAGAATTTTAGATCATATTTATTCTTTATTACTCTCTTTTTTAACATTCTATTATTCTTAAAGGCAAAATTCAGAACAAATATGTTCCTGACTCTAGAAATGCTCCTAACCTATGATTGCCTAGTGGCCAAAATCTATAAATTTAAACATTAATTGCCACAACTTTCCCCAATTTACAGTAAAAAATAACAACTTTAGGCCATTTTTATTCTTTATTACCCACTTTTTTAACATTATATTATTCTTAAAGGCACAATTCAGAACAATTATGTTGTTGACTGTAGAAATGCTCATAAATCTATGACCACCTGGTGGACAAAATCTATAAACTTAAACATTAAAAACCACAGCTTCAGCAACCTGCAAGGTGCCCTTCGGTTTTGACTCCCCAAAATACAAATCTATAACCTACCAACCCTTCTAAAAACATTGTCTTTCTCTTACAACCAACCCATGTGTTGAAGCCATTCACCCCTCTTTGATTTTTGTTGCCAAATGTGAGAAACCAACCTTAGCTGGGAAGTAAGAGACATCCAAGAGGTTTTAATAAATTATGGTATCCCTCCAGTTTGAACCAATTAGAGATGCAATTGTGGAGATGGGTTCTTCATTGACCCGGTTTTTTTAAATGAAGAAATATTGGTTTATTGCAAAACAAAGAATCAATTATCTGATCCCTCTAGCTTGAATCAACTAGAGATACATGTGAGGGGATGGGTTCCTCATTAGCCCAATTTTTTTAAATGAAGAAATACCAACTTATTGCAAAACAAAGCATCAAGCATGATACAAGGAGAACAATCTAAAGACCATTATGAAAGGATAAAACTATGTAGGGTTTTGATAATGAAGGCCTTGCCTTTGCTCTTCTTCTTTTTTTGTATAGATGTACTTGTTATTGTTAAGTTCAGGGTTTGTAAGTTTGAGGAATGAGGTGATATCCTTAATGTATTCTCAACACAAGTCTTTTATAGAGAAAGCTTCTCTCTTTTTCAAGGATGAAAGGACTAGGTTGAATCCCCCTACTGTGATTCAATGGGAGGATTTCCAATCAGTTGATTTGGGTAACACAAAGATTCAACAAATATTTTTAGGAATTTGTTAGGGATGTAAATGTTGATAATGAATGAAAAATGTCATAAGGAGATTAGAGGGAATTTGGTCAAAATCTGAAATTCATGGATTCGAGATAAAACTAATTCAAATAGTAAGGGCTTCTACATTTTGAACACTGCCTCAAAGCCACCTCTAGAACTAGGCTCTTATTATTTCTCTAGACAAATAAATACACGTGATAAACTTGAAAAGTACCAACTAATTTGAGTTAAAACTAATTTATTATACATAATAGAATTTCCAATATTAAAAAACTTATCCCTATCTCATAAGCCACTAATATGCCATGAGAGGGTGCTCATTGCTTACTTAGAGGGGCTTGATTTAAGCCACAAATATATCGACGTCTAATTCCTAGATTAAAAACCTATGTTCCTTCCCCTTAGTTTAATGGCTTTCTTTTAAGAGTTTTGGATTCTTTTGTTGGATCATGAGGTATTTTATTTTGGTATTTCAAATCTTGTTGAGTTATTTTTATGATTATTTCAAGTGAGTTTTAAATTCGGAGGTGAGTCTTAAGTGCTAATTATTCTTACTTTGAGATTTTTTTTTGTTTAACCTTAAGAGTTTTTTCTCTACATTGCCCTCCTTCACTCATGTTTCTTTTACTTGTTATGCTAGATGATTTTCATTTTTAAACCCTAAATTATTTAGTGCAAAATTTATGGTAAATTCACTATATCCTTATTTTACCAAAGAAATTTCTTTGCATGATTTTTACTTTTACATCTTAACCTTAACCCAAAACCTTAACCATGATGAAACCTTAACCTTTAGATTTTTTTTTAATGTTTAATTTTTTAATTTTAAGATTCTTAGTACAAATTTTCCAAAATGCCCACATGTACCAATTTATAGTCAAGTATTTGACTATATTCCTATCTTTAAATTTTCTAGAGTTATGATTTTGGACACATATATATTGGGATATATATGTATTTCACTATATTCCTAGCTTTAAATTTTCTAGAGTTATGGTTTTGGACACACATATAGGGATATATTCGTCTAGATCATCAAGAACAAGAAATAATATCATCATTAAATTCAATAATATTTTATTTTATTATGAATTATTTCAAATACTTGAAGCAATGGGCAAGGAAAAAGGGAAATAAAACTATATAGGGATCAAAGAATCATAAAAGGAGATTATTTGGTGGATTAAAATACATGTTTAACTTATTTGAATAGAGGTGGTTAGAGATTAAGAGTGAATATTTTGGTTTAATTTTTAGTTCCTGTCGAAGGCGTAGAGGGACTATAACGATCGATAAATCGTTGACTTCATATTAACTTGCCCTTTGACTATAATTTTTTGCACAATCTGTATTGTTAGAACTAGAGAATAGAAAGCATTATTTTTTATAGCGATAAAAAAAAAAATATTTGGCATGATGTCATTGGAGAATAGATTCGAAGTCTTATTGTCATCTTCGCTATTCCCAATGTTCGAAATGTTCATATATCCAAAGTTTTGACTATAGTCCCTGCCGAAGGCATAGAGGGACTATAGCGATCGATAAATCGTTGACTTCATATTAACTTGCCCTTTGACTATAATTTTTTGCACAATATGTATTGTTAGAACTAGAGAATAGAAAGCATTGATTTTTATAGTGATAAAAAATAATTATTTGTCATCATGTTATTGGAGAATAGATTGGAAGTCTTATTGCGAGCTTCGCTATTCCCAATGTTCGAAATGTTCATATATCCAAAGTTTTGAGCATGGACGCTCTTTTTTATTTTTTTTATTTTTATTTAAATGTTTACATAACCAAAGTTTTGAGCATTGACACTCTTTTTGAGGTACCTAAACAGGCCTGACAACTTAAATGTTCACATAGCATGAGGCCCTTAAAAAGGCCTGACATCCTTAAATGTTTACAATCTTGCAGTGAATTTGGGAAATATTGTTGTCCACCACCACTTGCATAGTCATCATATGTTTCATATTTCTTCTATGTTTGGAATGCAATTTAGTCATCATTGAAGATACATATATTCTTTATTGGTTCACTGGTTGTTGCTTGCTCATTGGTTCATTCATTTTTGCTTATTGTTGTTTGGTTCAACTTTGCATGATTGAAGTCTTGCACCTGCAGTTGGATCTGTTGTTTTGTTGCATGTTGCTTGCTCTTGTTTGCTTCAACTTTGCAAGGTTGTAGTCCTGCACCCACAATTGGAGTTGTTGTTGCACTTTCCAGGGTTGAAATCATGCACTCGCAATTGGACCTATGATTCTGTCATTCATCATTAACGAGTAAGTTTGAATACCATCATTTCATTTGTCTTCATTGTCTATTGTTTACTGTTTGCGGTTTGCAAGTAGGAATGTTTAGGTATTTATTCATCTTTATTGTCCTTCATACTTTCCATAGAGGTTGGCATATCTTTTCCTCCTGCTCTTAAATTTTCCTCGAATGTTTTCCCCAAACTCTGCACCATGTGCATGCCAATATCGTCTGCACAACTTCGGCTGCCATTTTTTCTAGCATTACAAATCCTGGTCCTTTGCCTTATGTGATGAAGTGGAAATCTAATGCCTCAATTGAGTAAGGAAATTATTTATCCTTCCCACCTTGCCCGAGAATAAGTACCTACCTATCCCCTATGGGAGTCAAACCTGTGTCTTTGACATGAAAAGACGATGTCAAGCTTGTTGTCTTTGCAAAATTTTATTGTAGAAAAAAACTGCAAGTAGGTGTAGAAGGACTAAGTATGATACAAAGGTAAACGCTGTCAAGAATTATTCATCTTTATCGGTGAAATATTTTAGTAAGTTATAAAGAAAAATTTCCAGGACCTAGGATGCAACTCTTGGGTAGTTCAAGGACCTCTTGTTGCATTTTGCATGCGCAATTGGACCTACGATTCTGTCGTGCATCCTTGATGTGTAGGTTTCAATACCATACTTCCATTCGTGTTCGGTGTTCATTGTTTGCTATTTGCAGTTTTCAAGTAAGCATGTTAAAGTATTTATACATCATTCTTCTTCTGCAGACTTTCCATAGAGGTTGGCATATCTTTTCTTGTTGCTCCTAAATTTTCCTCCAATTTTTTCCCTGTGCTCTACACCATATGCATGTCAATGTCGTCTGCACAACTTCGGTTGTCATTTTTCCTAGCATTACAAATCCAGGTCCTTTTCCTTATGTCACGAAGTGGAAATCTAACACCTCAATTAAGTAAGGAAATTCTTTAGCCTTCCCACCTTGCCCTCGATGATATTTCCACCTTGCCCGGGAATGAGTACCTACATGCCTTCGCAAAATGTTCTCGTAGAAGAAAAATACAGGTCGGTGTAGAAGCGCTAAGTATGATAGAAAAGGTAACCAAGGTCCAACAAAATTGTGCATCATTGTCATGTATTATCCATCTTTATCGGTGACATATTTCAGTAAGTTATAAAGAGAAAGTTCGAAGACCTCAAATGCAAATCCTAGGTAAAGGATGAAGAGAAAATGCAAAATGAGCTGGGTCCAAACATTAATGTTGATTTCGGAGTATCCTTCCACATGGTAATTGGAACTCTTATAAGGGTTCAAACTTCCACTAGTTGCTAAGAAGACAAAAAAAAGATTGTTAAACCGTCATATTTCTTTTCGCCAATGGGCTTGACACACAGAAAATTGTTAGGTTGGTCTTTTGCAATTTTCTAGGTAAATCTCTTCTATATAGTTTATAGAATGGGGAACTCTTATAAGGGTTTAGACTTCCAGTAGTTGCTGAGAAGACGAAAAAAATATTGTTAGATCGTCAAATTTCTTTTCACCAATGGGCTTGAGACACAAAAAATGTTTGGGACAGTGTTTTGTGATTTGTTAACTAAATACTGAATATTTGTACTAAGCAAATTGATACTATTGTTTTATTTGCATTATGTCTTCTATATGGTTGAGCATTGGTTATACCTTTGTTTCTCTGTCATATTCTATAGCAACCACCGAGCACTGGATTTGAGACGAAAAAAGGTTGGAGGATACATAGCAAAGTTGGTATGCACTCCCAAACTCATACTTGTCTCTTTTTCTATTTCCATATTATCTAAACATAACTAAGAAACATCTTGGAAATCAAAACTTAAAAGATGGAGCAAGCAATAGATGTTGAATGCTATCAAATAGATGCATAGTCCATTGTACATGACAACATTGACCAGGTATTGTATAACAATGCCCTTTTTAGATTAGATGTATTTTCGTATACTGCAGGAGATTGCCTCTTCGATGCATTTCAAGTTCTATTGCATTTCCGTTATTCCTCGTCTGAGTGCGCATTGGATTGATATATCATTTATTGCCTTGTTTAGAAAATGGCAAGATTGAGGCATTAGATTCGTATCAATACGAATTGGCATCTGATTTTCTTTACTAGTTGCATGGAATACATGATGTTAGTACGTATCTTTCAAAGATGTGGTTCTCTGCATCTGCAACTCTGCCTCCACATGAGAGAGGACTTTGGGGAGATACATTATGCATAAGGTGGCTAGCCAAGTGGCTGAATATATCAATTGGAATTTGGTCATTACCAAGAAAAATAAGATATCTACTATTCAACCAAACTGCATCTAGAGATCCATAATGCATCTTGTTCCATGATGCCAATCCTCTAAGTGGTCATTATGAACCACTACTCTATTAAAAATTATCCATATGCAATTTTGGAGGATCTGATATTTACTTGTCCCTCATCTGCAAAGACCTTCAATCCCATTGGAATCGAATTATGCATCATATGAACTCTTATGGATTGCACATAGAAACAACTAGTACATCTAATTGTGGAGATAGTATGTTCAATGCAATTTGCTATTTGATAGCAACAGAGTTTGATGTGCACTCACTATGCCTTTACATTGTACAATCCTTTTGCAATGCAATTATAGGTGGCAATCAACAGGGACTTGACTGTTTACATAAACACCTTCTACCATATCTCATAGAAAGTATGCCAACAGTTGGAAGTTGGCAACAATATCTTGTAAATATGGCAATGCCATATGAGAAGGGAAATATAGAGGGTGGGACATTTTGTTTGCACTGGATATCTGCCATATTCAGAGTAAATATCCAGGTCTGCTCAATCCTTTCATACGGTATTGTGCATTTCTATTGTATTGGTTCAAACTACGATAACACAATTGAAATCCTATCGTTGGAAATAGATACGCTACACATCCATTATCCATGCCAACCAAACTGCATCGAATCTACACAAGTGTCGCATGCTTTGTAATTACAATGAAACTCATCCCAAATGTGATCAGGTGATAGAGATCTTAAACAAAAAGCGTAGACTGACTTATCACGGCTTGAAAAAGGTCATACGTGAAAGACATAAATACATTACTGCACTTCCTTCTACAACTCTCAATTGTATGATCGATCATCCAGAGGTGGAAGGAAGCTTGAGCAACAAACAGAAACTCACATATCACAACCTAAAAAAAGTGTGTGTGCACAACACGAGTGTGGTTACACACTTCCTACTGAACAGAAACAAAACATGTCCTATGACAAACACCATCACCATTTGCATCATCTACATGGTGAGGAGGCAATGCCCGTAACAAATGTCGATTCCACCTTCAACATGGCTTGTCAACATGTGAAACTAGTTTCGAGTGGAAATGATAAGCTAACTTGTCAGATGTTGAAAAAAAAGATACGTGGAAGAAACAGGTGTAGCTACATATCCCATAGTGGTCCTGGTACTCATACATTGGATCAAACACTGCAGAATGCCATCATTGAAAACAAATGAACAATTGCTACGCCTCCTCGTCTAGGAAAAAGAGATGCAAAGCAAAGTATCCTAAACAAATTGAAGACACTCCTTGCACTACATGTGTGATTTGTGAGGAATTGCATTTCACAAAGAACATTAAACCTTTCGCCCCTGACTTGCAAAAATAATACATCAGCTTGACACTAAATCATAGAATAGTTTCCACTAGCAAAATTTGTCTTCCATGCAAAAGATTGCTTGAAAATGGAAAACTGCCACAATTTGCAACACCTGACCAAATAAGATGTAACAAACCACTACCATATGTAAGTACACTTACAGAACTTGAAGAGAAACTAGTGTCTCTACGAATTGCATTTGCACAGATCAGACCTTGGGGATATAAACGACCCCAAATCGGCTTAACAGGGTCGATTATTAACTTGCATGTCCAACTAGATGTTATTCAAAAAGTGTTGCCACAATCAATGAATGAAACAATGACGATTGTTGTAGCTCTAAAAAGACGTTTGGAATACAAGAATGCATACCAAACAGGTAAAGTGCGTGTACACATTGTCATGAAAGCATTAAAAGAATTATGTTCCAGGAGCTTGTACAAGGTGGAAAACATTTGTATAAATGAGAACTGGAACCATGTTCTTGAAGAAGGAAATGAAAACTCTGCACAGACTTTCAAGACTACTACTGACTTTGATACAGGCGATGAATTAGAGAATGAAAGACTTGCTGAAACATTGATACATGGATTCACTCACTCACAACGTATTCATGACCTACAAGACAAGATTTTGGAAATCACACCTGCTGAAGGGCAACGTCCACTTGGAATATTCAAGGAAAATTTTGCAGAGGAAATGAACTTCTCAACACTGTTCCTCGATCCACGTTGCACTGACATCATAGAACGATTCAACTACCAAAAAATAGTTCATTGGGAACTGCTACATTCAAGCGGTGACTTATCCTATCACACAACAAATTTGTTTTTCAAAACAATGCGCATACTAATTCAGAAAGTGCTCTCTTTCATATGGGTCCGAATAAGAAAAGGCCAGCTGCGAGGAAGAAAGTTATTGGCTAGAGATGTTAAGTACAAATAAAACCTAGAAAAAATCCTAAAAATTGATATTGGATACATACATTTCAAAAACATTCGCATCTCTCCTGACTACTTGCAGCAAAACAAGAAAACTATATTTGCAATGATTCGACAATTGGGACCTCCAACTTTTTTCATCACTTTCACAAGTGTAGAGCACTGCTGGGATCCGTTGGTGACTACAGTGTCTGCATTGGATAGGAACAAGAAAAGTAAGAAATAAATTGAGACGTTGGAAAATGATGACATTGACTACCTCATGAGAAAAGACCCAGTGACATGTACTCATTACTATAGACATAGAAGAAATGCTTTAAGGCAATTGATATGTCATGACGAAATGTTCTTTGGAAGAATATCGGACTATTATTTTGTAACTGAGTTCCAAAATAGAGGGAATGAACATGACCACGCACTATTGTGGATAGAGGATGCACCAATCTATGGAAATGACAACAACTTGCAAATCGATCAGTTTGTGGACAAATACATAACATGCAACATGGATCATTTGGATCAAGAACTTGTCAAAGTTCATAGACATTACCATACAAGAAGCTGTAAAAAATGAAAGAATTCACAGTGTAGATACAACTTCCCTATGTCATCGATGAGAACAATAAGAATCATAGAACCAATTTCTTTAGAGGACAATGTTCTCATTGAGAAATCAAAATCTTTGTTCACATTTCTAGAACAATGATACTTTGATGACTTAATGAGCATTGAATACTTCTTGGTGGAACTAAATCTGACAGAAGATGAGTACATCCAAGTAATACAATCTACACTTAAGCAACCAACAATTTACCTTAAACAAAAACTTTCACTTATTTGGAACAATGGTTTCTCCAAGGACATGCCAAATATGTGGAATGCAAATACAGATGCGCAATTTGTCCTCAATGCATATGTTGTGGCATTGTATTGTACCTTGTACATGACCAAAGTTTACAGATCTATGACAAGTGCATTCAGAAGAATACGCAGAGAACATGAAAAAAGTCACATTGACGCTATGTAAATCATACGTACAATTGGAAATACATTGCTTAATCTTCAACAAATGTTTGCTCAGCAAGCAGTCCACATCACACTTTCCCTGCCTCTGAACTATACTTCAAGTAAATGTGTCTTCATAAACACATCTCCACTTGACACACGCACATTCATGCTTAAACCACCATTCTTGCTAAAACAAGAGCCTGATAATTAAGAGGACGTGATATGTCACTCTATTATTGATTACTACCTCCAGCGTCCACCTCACATTAAGCATATCTGCCTTGCAGAATTCATATCGCATTACAAAAAAAATGGTACACAATTATCAAAAAGAAAAAAACCAACTGTAATACGCTTTGTCAAATACAACAAACACATTGACTATGAAAACTTCTGTAGAGAGAAACTGTTGTTGTATGTTCCATTTGATCAAAATGAAGACACATTAAAACATACCTTTGCTACATGGGAAGTTGCATATACTGTTTGTGAGACTACAATGCAAATCAATGAGGCTAGATTTACATACAATGTCAACCCAACATGGGGTGATTTAGAGAGTGCACTTGAAGAACTAGAAAACCCTATAAATGTTGATGAGACATCAACAAAGCATAAAACAACTAGAACTTTATGTGAATCCCATTACTTTCAAGCAGATTTTCCTCATCCTCGAGCAACCACCATTGAAAAACATATCAATCTTGGGTTTAAAGTCACAGAACATCCTTTCTTTATCGAAAATGAAGAATACTACAGAGTTAGACGATTGTTGAATCAAGAACAACAAGCAATCCTAACGGATATTGCAATGAAGAAACACTTAAACGTGCACAGTCATGTGCACTTGTTCCTTACAAGCGAGGCGGGAACAGGGAAGACATTCACTTCAAAAGCACTATTCCAAATGCTCATACGAATCTATGATTCAAACATTTCGAGTGACCCTCTGAAACCAAAGGGACTGGTACTTGCATATACAGGAAAAGTTGCATATAATGCAAGTGGAACAACAGTCCACTCTGCATTGTTGATGCCTTTTAACAAGTCGTATTTTCTTCCACTCAGCAAAGAAATGTTAGATACCTTGTCAAAGCTTTATGACGAACTACAACTTGTCTTCATAGATGAGGCATCCTTGATTAGAAGTCGTTTCTTATATTCCATTGACAATCGATTGAGAAATATAAAACATGTCCAAACCAAATACTTTGGAAACCTTGATATGGTATTCTATGGGGATCTTTACCCGGCACAACCCATATAAGATTCTCTCATATTTGAACAACCTATGGTCAACTTGCAAACAATGGCGTATGACTTTTGGAAAGACAACATAAAATGCTTTGAATTACATACTACAATGCGCCACACAAATGAAAAAATTATTGCAATTCTAAATAGAATGCGAACAAACAACCAAACATGTGATGACTTAACATATATCAATTCAAGTTGCATGTGACCTGCCCCGGTCAACCCAACCTTCCCTTACCTATTCTACAAGAATAAGGATGTTGCAACGCATAACAAGTATATGCTATCACGCATGCCTGGAAATGATATCATCATCAATTCAATTGATCTTGAAGAAGAAAACCATGGCAATGTCCCATCTCATCAACATACAATAACTTTCCCTTTGCAACTTGTCCTGAAATTAGACATGCTAGTTGAAATATATGCCTGCAACTATGATTCACAGGATGGCCTGGTGAATGGTGCAGATGGAATACTCAAACCTTATACCAAAACAGAAAAAGTTGATGTTCGCTAGATTAAGTTCCATGACTCGCATATTGGCCACCGACAAGCCAACAAGTTAGCTTATCTATATAATCCAAACACTTCGTGTGAATGGACACCTATATTGTGAATATCAAAACCAATATCAACGTCGGCAAAGACAGTTCAACTGAAGATTCAAAAATAGTTTCCAATCCAACTTGCATGTGCACGTACAGTCCACAGATCACAAGGGCTAACACTTGATAGTGTTGCCTTCGACCCTGTTGGAATACGAATACATGGACTTGTATACACAACTTTGTCCCATGTCAGAAACATAGAATCCTTGTATTTGCTAAGGGCTCTTACACAAGGTAACTTCGAATTCAAACATAAAGTCGATACCGAGATGCAACACCTTCGGACTAGTGCAAAATGGCATCTGCAATATGATTACCAATCCATACAAACAAATTCATATGTATCAATTCTCTCACTTAACACGTGCAGCTTAAATGCACATATGAATGATATACTCAATGCCTATGACACAATGCAATCTGATATTATGTGCTTGCAAGAAACATACATGGCATTATGCATGCAAAACAAACAATTTCCAAATCACAATTGCATATCAAGTTACATTATGCATGGAGTAATGATATTAGTAAAAAAACATATAACAATTTTGGATCATATGCATTTCGAAGAAAAAAATGTTGAGATGGTCCTAGCAAGAGTAATTTTCCGTGGATTGCATATGGCAATATTGAATCTCTATGCTGCTTCACATGCAATGTTGCCCAACATAGTGAATGTTGTTTCAAATTCATTACTCCATTTACATCTGAACGGAACCATTATCATTGTAGGAGACTTCAATGTTGACATGCTACAAAATAGTGCCATAGCAAAAGAATTGGAAAACTACATGTGCAATTACAATCTCTGCTTTCTTTTGGATAAGATAAACCATGTACAAAACACACTTATTGACCATGTATGGCCAAATGTGCCCATTTCACAATACACCCTCTTTAGCTTAGACACATACTGGTCTGACCATGATACAATTTGTCTTGTACTTGAATTATGAAATATACATCAAGCATATCACAAAATCATATTTCCATGTCTCAAAGCATATCTGGATACTTTGTTGCACAAAACCAAATCATTCATCTAGGATCATCCAACATTTTAATATTTTCTGGCTTTTAATAGATTTTGGCCAGAAAAAATTATATATAACCACAACCATGGATCAAGAAAAACAAAGGTGCATCCTTTTAACTCTACTTTTATTCTATTCTTTTGATTCTCATTTACTATATGTACATATTACTTGTTTTCTCTTACATACCAACTTACATTCATGTTCAATGTATTTTTTGCGTTCCCACAATGAAACAAACATAATAACTGGGCAAGACGAAGGACTCTTAACCAAAAATGTAGAAGACGACATACAAAGGTGCATGGTTCTACCCTTACTTTTTCATATTTCATTGTCTTCTACTTCATTTATTGTCTGTATGTTTATTCTACTGGTTTGCACCTAATTTATTACATGTAGATACTACATATCTTCCTACATAATAACTTATCTTCATGTGAACTATATTTTATGTACTGCTACATTGAAATAAGTAGAACTGTATTTATTTTTTTACATGTCTTTCTACATACCAACTTACCTTTATGTCCATTGTATTTTCTGCATTGCTACATTGAAAGAAATAGACTAATTGGACAATAGGATGAACTCCTATATGCCACAGCAGAGGAAGCTGAAGTACAATCTTCGAAAAGGTATACCAATAATGATACTAAATCAAACACACAAAACGAATGTGGATAAAATATTGGACTAGAAAATGATGATTTGGCAACAATGGGGCTTTGTTGAGAGTTCCCGCTTCCGAAAATTGCTCTCCCCTTTTCTGGTTTCCCACTCTCTTTTATCCCTTTTTTTCGCTTTTCTATACTTAACTGGATTCCTCTTTCTTTTTTCCCTCTACTTTCCCTTTCTGGTTGTTTTACTTAGTCGTTTTTCCAAAAATGCCAATTTTTTTTTGCTGAAAATGTCTAAGTACGTTGGTTGGCGGACTCGCGGGTTCACATTTCCACTCATGCTTCTATATCACGAGTCCGACTGACCGCTTCGCCAATCCATACTTAGTCACTTTTTCAATCACAAGTTCCCGAGTTGGCGGGCTCAAGATTGTGCTTTTATTGTTCTGTGTCCTGCAAACAGCACCCACAGTTCCGCGATATACAAATTGACAATCAGAATCGCGGGCTGGTGGGCTAAAGATTGCGCTTATATTGTTCTGTGACCTACAAACAACACCTGGAGTTCCGCGATATACAGATTGACCGCTGGACTCGCCCATCGTGCCCTCTTCCGTGTTGCACAATTTTCACTCAAAATTTTCGAGACATACATTTTGATCGTCAGGCCCTCATGTTTCCTGAGTATCCCTTGACACCCTACTTCATAATGGATCTCCTTGGAGACTGTATGTGACATCGAGAACAATTATGAGCAATATACAATGCATATGCTTATTTATCCATTGTCATGTTCACTGTACACATGTTTGCATCAGAAAAAGTTGGACAAGGGACATGGGCATGAGTAGTCAATCATCACAAACATCAACAGAATGACAAGACCAAAGGTAAAGATTCATATATTATGCTCTTGCTATGTTTAGCAAACAAATTTCCTCAGTTATTTATTCATCTATGCCATGATATATATGTTGATGTCGTCTACAACACATGCTTTTCAACTCACAAGAAGTATCGACAAGCACAAGTGAAATGCCCAACATAGTGCAAGTTCTGCAGACTAAGAGGTATGGTTACAAAACTCTGACCTGCATACTTTATCCAAATTGTGCATTTACTTGTACATTTATGCAAAAAAAATAAAAAATAAAAAAATAATACTAATACTAATAATAATAATAATACAAACTGCCATTCACATTACTTTTTCTGTTCAAAAACTGTCACGAGGTCTAAACTTATACCACCCAATATACTATCGATAAAAGGCTTGAACAGTCACCAAACTGGACAAGTGTTCGGCGGGGACATAATGGTCGTGTATAGCACCAACATAGACAAGGAAAACAAACCTAGATGCATTATGTGTGCTGACATCACAGACAAGGAAGCCATGATGAAAGTTACACTGACTATCCCTATGCAACTTGTCCAGAAACATGCAGAAAAGATCTTGCCAAGTAATGGGATATCCATTACAAATTTCAATATATTACCGAAAACAGTATATGACCGTGGTCATTGTGATCGGATTATACTGCTCAATGAAACAAGTATTATGGAAAAAGTTCCCATGGTTTGTTCAGAATATCGTTTCGTACCAGACACAACAATTAGCCAACTTGCAGACAGCAAGGACATTTACCTAATCAGAACCATTGGTGCAGTTGTCACACTCATAAGAAAAGTTAGCTCGGAACACATTCTCCATATAAAAGATGGAGACTCAGACAACAACAAGGCAATGGCACAGTTTTCCATACCCAATTTTGTCATTTACTTTCACATGCTCATATATCTCAGTTATCTTACACAACTATTACACTGTTCCATGTTGCAGCTACAATTGTTCGACACCTATTCAAATTTATTTTCTTCAGCGGAGCAACAATTGCATAAAGGATAATTTCCAATTATGCTCTTCAAAAATATAACAAAGAAAAGAGATATTAAAGAAAGGATCTTTCGCACAACCCAAGCATCATTTGTAGCCGAATTGTGAACAAACATAATGCAGGATCTCAAGAAACTAACTAGCTCGACAATTGTTGTACGTATACATATACAATTCCATCCACACTTTGCACATAAAAATTGCCTTAAACAATTCTTTGCAGCTTTTTTGTTGTGAACATATCTATTATATTGTTCAATATATTAAATACTATGCTCACGTGCACAGGTTGAGGGTGTTTTGGTTGCAGCAAATGCATACTCGACCCCCTTCGAGCCTGTATGTGCCAAATGCAACTCTCTTGCTTTTGCCTCTGCCTTCATAAATGGTGGCACAATTGATTGTCTATGATGCAGTCAAAGATGCCTTTACATATATAGACATTGCCTCAACGCTGCCATCCATACCCTCAACAACACAATTGTACATTGTACACTCAGAGAACCTATATTACAAGATGTGCTTCCTGGGTTGGCAGAATTGCCATATGAAGTATACCTACAGAAAAAGGAAAACATTGTCTACATGTTACGCGACTTTCGCGTCCATGGAAAATTTACATTAAATGAGGACAATGTCATACTGTATATCAGCTGAACCAGAAAAAAAAAATCCATATCATGCGTTGACAATAAACGAAACAATTTGATTTGTCTATGTCCATGCCACCCAATCAACATATGAATAGAGTTTTTCAGTCCCATGAAAAAGTGAACTGGTAGCGCATAATATTGTTGAGTCCAGGAATGAGAAGCATGAGGAAAGACCTCATACAAAGTACCCAACTGTGAATAAATCAGGTCCATCCTTTGATTCGTCAAAATGGCTTGCTCCTCTGAACAAAACCATCAGGAATTTTCAATAATATTGAAACTCCATCAAGTTAAACACTGACACTCTTTTCCAGAACTAGTAATGTTACAACATTGTCAGGTCAACGTGATCTTGGTTCATAGTAATATAAGAAGCAAATGTTCATACTAACCTTGGTTCATAGTAATATAGTAATCGACAAATTTCTTGGTGCCCATTTGGAGATTTGGTTATAGATGGGATACAATGCCCAATCTCCATTTATTTTTCCTCTCTTGTGTCTTCATTGTGTGCTTTCGTATTTTAGTTGAAGGTTCTCATGGGCCCGGTTTTTCAATTATGGTTGGATAATAGATTCAGGATCCTAGCGGTTTTTCTATGATCTTAAAGAATATATAACACTTGCCTTGCTTTTTAATGTAGGCTATGTGAAGCAAATGTAATATGTAGCTCATTTTAGCACTTTTACTTGATTGATGAAATTACAAAGATTCTTCTTCAGAAATATTTTGAAATAAAACGATATATGCTAGCTGAAGTGAAATGGGACTATGATAGTAACCACACAAAATTCAAATTCAAATTCATCGTTGTTATACTTACGGTAAAGTTGACAGTACAATAATTTGACTTGAACAACCCTCCATTCATTTTTCTGTAGCTTTTCGATGCTTTTCTTATGCAAATACATCCTGGAAAGTATAACTATGACTCACTTTCTCTATTCCTTGATTGAAGATCCTGTACAACTGTCTAATGGAATTCATATTTACTCTTAAGACCATCACTGGGCTTTTGTTACGACCAATTTCCACTTCTGAAAATTGCCCTCCCCTTTCTTTTTCCCCTCTACTTTCCCTTTCTGGTTACTTAGTCATTTTTTTGAAATGTCTAAGTGCGCAGGTTGTTGGGTTCCCGGCCAAGCGAGCTCAAAATTGTGATATACAAATTGACAACCAAATTCCCCTTTCTTTTTCCCCTCTACTTTCCCTCTTTGCTTACTTAGTCATTTTTTTTCCGAAAATGTGTCATGCTTTTATATCAGGACTACAACCGACTGCTTCCTCATGCCATACTTACCCCATTCCATACTTAGCTAGTTTTTCGATCATCGGTTCCCAAACAGGCGTGCTCAACATTGCGCTTCCATTGTTCTGCGACCTACAAACAACAGCCGGAGTTTTACGATATACAAATTGACCGTCGAAATCCGCCATTATGCGTTGTTCCATGTTACACATTTTGCAGTCAAAAGTTCTGAGACATACAATTTGACTGTCGGCACCTCACGTCTCCTGAGTATAACTTGTGACCCTATTTCGAAGCCCGACCAACCGCTTTCATACTTTCCCATTTCTTGGAATCTCTTTCGTGGGTTGTCAAGTTGGCGGGTTCGCGAAATCTCCAATCCTTAATCACTCTTCGCCTTCCCCGCCACCTTCGTACTTCCTTCTAAGTATGCAATTATTAAGCTTTACTTCTAACAGCTCATCATGCAGGAACTGTAAATATTGTCATTAATGAGCGAAAGGCTCGAGGAGATCTCCCATCAATATGCATTAAACCAAAATTTGCGGAGGGTTATATTATCCCTTCCAAGTGTTCATTTCAAACATCGTCGAATCTCTTTTGCGTGTCGTCAGGTTGGCTGGTTCACAAAATCTCCATTCCTTAATCGTTATTCGTCGTCCCTGACACCTTTGCACTTCTTTCTAAGTATGCAACTAGTAAGCTTTAATGGTAACATCTCATTACGCAGGAACCGTAGAGATTGTCATTAATCAGCCAAAGGCTCTAGGAGATCTCCCATTGATACGCATTAAACCAAGATCTACAGAGGGTTATATTATCCCTTTCGAGTGTTCATTTCAAACATCATCTAGAGAAAACAAATGTTCTCGTCAACTTATGGCAGCAGCTCGAAAACAGTTTTGTAGAGATACAGTGAAGACCTTTGGACATGAGGACTAGAATTTCCAGTGGTCCAGGGCATATTCTTACTACTCATCCCCTTCCGCCCAGAAGGAAGTAATTTGGACGTCTGGAATTTCTTGTGCAGGCTATGTCCTTGAAGTCTTTGACTGTAAGGAGATGGTATCTTGGTGCGCCGAGAGATATATTTCAAGCCAAAGAATTATTCAATTGTAGGACCAGTCTCTTGTTTCTTTCTCACCTCAGGTCTTCCGCAAGATGTTGAAATTGTGCAAGCCAACATTCACCTTCAGAGGAGAAGACCGGAAGAAGTTCCTAAAAAAGCATGATAATATGTTTTGTGTGCATGTTGAAGAGCTTGTCGATGCCTTCTGCATGTTGTTGTGCTAGATGAACAACACATAATTGTGTGCATGTTCAATGCTTGAGTGCAAAGAATTGAATTCAATGTCTATGAATAAATATATATTGCTCACTATTTTTCTTATAGATTTAGCATTAAAAATTTGCCTTGGAATCTTGGTTGGGGCTTCTTTGTTGGATTTAACACCTCTTCTCGTTTGCATGGTTTGATAGTCTCGTAATTCGTGAATATTGTATTGACTCAGGCAATTTAAGCAAATATTAGGCATGTAACTATTATGTGACAATGCATTATCTGCATCACATGAGGCTTCTATGGAAACATAGATGAATTTCACACACAGTTTCAAACCAGCATTCAATTCCATTCGTAATGTAGATAGAACATAGCAACACTAATTCATGATGCGGGAGTTTGGGCCCTGCTCAAGAAATTTCGTTCTCATCTCAATCTTGTTGAGCGAACGGTCTCTTATTTCCCTCTCGCTTCCTTGATTTCTTCACTCGAGAAGAAAGCATAGTATTGGTTGTCCATCCCATGACGTCTATTTGACCACTTTTATTAATGAAATTGCCCAACTTATTTTTCGCAAATATTTTGAAAATAAATGATATATGCTAGCTGAAGTCAAATGTGGCTCTGATATCAACCACAAAATTAAAATTCAAGTTCGTCGTTGTTAAACTTATGATCAGGTTGATAGTACAATAAGTTTATTTCAACAACCCTCCATTGATTTATCTGTAGCTTTTCAATGCTTCTCTTATGCACACATCCTGGAAAGTATAACTATGACTCAATTTCTCTATTCTTTGATTGAAGAGCTTGTAGAGTTGTTTAATTGACTTCATAGTTAATGTTTCTTCTAAACTTTGCACCTGAGTGCTAAAGGGTAGAGCCAGGCCACCGCAAGTGAAATAATAGAGGTGGAAACAGATAAGTGAAATAATAGAAGTAAAATCAGAAAGAAACAACAAACTATTCAATGAATAATCTGCTGCAAGAAGTTTACTACTTAAAATAATATCTCAAGGCATTAAACAATGTATCAAAAATACAATTACTCCCACAAGTTGCAATAAAAACAAATCTTCATCAAAGCATTGGCTGACGCACCCCATACGCCTGAAGTGACCAATAGCCCAATCTACCAAATCGACCTCCCTATTATCGGATTGACAAAGATGAATATTATGGGATTAGAGAATTGTTTTGTGCTAGTATTGAATTGGAAATATTTGTTAATTGTTCTAGTTTTTTTAAGGCCTTATGACAGTAAGAATGCAAATTATGCTAACCCACTGTTATCTACAAAAGCCAAACATCAATAGCACGTGTTAATCAACTATACATAGTTACGTCCAAAAATCGAGTTATAGTTTATATTTTCACTTGCTCACACCTTTTTTAATGATACAAACACAATACAAAATGACTATGTGGATGACATATTGGACTAGAAAATGATTTCGAAAATTGCCCTTCCCTTTTCTATTTTCCTACTCTCTTTTAGCCCTTCTTTTCCCTCTTCTATACTTGACTGAATCCCCCTTTCTTTTTCCCTTCTACTTTCTCTTTTTGGTTACTTGGTCAATTTTTCGAAAATGTCCAAGTGCCCAGTTTGGCGGACTGACAGGCACATTTCCACCCATGCTTTTATATCACGACTCCAATCGACTGCTTCCCCATTCCATAATTGGCCACTTTTTCGATCGCGGGTTCCCGGGTAGGCGGGCTCAATATTGCACTTACATTGTCCCGTGACCTACAAACATCACCCAGAGTTCCGCCATATACAAATTGACTGTCGAATTCCCCCATCATGCCATGTTCCATGTTACACATTTTGCACTCAAAACTTCTGAGACATATAATTTGATAGTCGGGCCCTCACGTCTCCTGAGTAGCCCTTATCACCCTATTTTGAAGCCCGACTGACCACTTTCCATACTTGGCCATTTCTTGGAATTTCTTTTGCAGATCCTCGGGTTGGCCAGTTCACGAAATCTCCAATCCTTAATCACTCTTCCTCGTGCACGCCACCTTCGCACTTCTTTCCAAGTATGAAAATAGTAAGCTTTAATGATAACAACTCATCGTGTTGGAACCATAGACATTGTCATTAATGAGCAAAAGGCTCGAGGAGACAGTCACACTGACTATCCCTACACAACTTGTCCATAAACATGTAGAACTAGTAATGTTAAACCCTGATACTCTTTTCCAAAACTAGTAATATTAGAACATTGTCAGGTGAACGTGATCTTGATTCATAGTGATCTTGGTTCATAGTAATATAGTAATCGTTGAATTTATTGATGCCCATTTGGGGATTTGCTTATAGATGGGATACAATGCCCAATCTTTTGTATTGTAGTTCAAGGTTCTCATGGGCCCGGTTTTTGGATTATTACTGGATCATAGATTCAGGATCTTAGCAATTTTTCTATGGTCTTACAGAATATACAAGAGTTGCTTTAATGTGAAGAAAATGTAATATGTAGTTCATTTGAGCACTTTTACTTGATTAATGAAATTACCAAAATTATTCTTTGGAAATATTTTGAAAAAAAAAAGGATATATGCTAGCTGAAGTGAAATAGGACTATCATATCAACCACACAAAATTAAAATTCAAGTTCGTCATTGTTATACTTACGGTGAAGTTGACAGTACAATAATTCTAACCCACAATTATCTACCAATGCCAAACATCAATGGGGATTTGTTGACACCAATTCGCGCTTTTGAAAATTGCCCTCCCCTTTTCTATTTTCCCACTCTCTTATCTCTTTCTTTTCCCTCTTCTATTCTTGACCGAATTCCCCTTTCTTTATCTCCTCTACTTTCCCTTTCTGGTTACTTTACTTAGTCATTTTTCCGAAAATGTCTAATTGCGCGGGTTGGTGGACTCACGCATTCACATCTTCACTCGTGCTTTTATATCACTTGTCTGGCCGACCACTTCCCCATTCCATACTTAGACACTTTTTCGATTGCGGGTTCCTGGGTAGGCGGGATTAATATTGAACTTCCATTGTTCCGCGACTTGCAAAAAACACCGAGAGTTTCGCAATATACAAATTGAGCGCTGGACTGCCCCATCATGCATTGTTCTGTGTTACACATTTTGCACTCAAAATTTATGAGACATACAATTTGACCCTTGGACCCTCACCTCTCTCAAGTATCCCTTGTCACACTATTTTGAAGCTTGACCGATCACTTTCCATACTTAGTGATTCCTTGATCATTCTTCCCCCTCATTGTTACCTTCACACTTCTTTCTAAATATGCAATTAGTAAGCTTTAATGCTAACAACTCATCATGCAGAAACCGTAAAGGTTGTAATTAATGAGCGAAAGGGTCAAGGAGATCTCCCATTAATACACATTAAACCAAGATTTGCGGAGGCTTATAATATCCCTTCCGACAGTTCATTTCAAACATCATGGAATGTCTTTCGCGAGTCGTGGGGTTGGTGACTTCATGAAATCTACAATCCGTAATCGCTCTTCGTCGTCCCCGCCACATTCGCACTTCTTTCTAAGTATGCAATGACTAAGATTTAATGCTAACAACTCATCATGTAGAGACCGTAGAGATTGTCATTAATATACGAAAGGCTCGAGGAGATCTCCCATTCATACGCATTAAACCAAGATTTGTGGAGGCTTGTATTATCCCTTCTGAGCGTTCATTTCAAACATCGTCTGGAGAAAACGGACGTTGTCGTCAATTTATGGCAACAGCTCAACATCAGTTCTGTGGAGATATAGTGAACATCTTCGGGTGTGAGGATCAGAACTTCCACTAGTCCAGGGCATATTCTTACTACTCATCCCCTTCTGCCCAGAATGAAGTAATTTGGACCTCTGGAATTGCTCATGTAGGTTGTTTCCTTGAAGTCTTTGACTGTAAGGAGGTGGTCTCTTGGTGCACCGAGAGACATATTTCAAGCCAAAGAATTATTCCAATGCGGGACCACTCTCATGTTTCTTTGTCACCTCAGGTCTTTCGCAAGATGTTGAGATTGTTGGAGCCCACATTGACCTTCAGAGGAGAAGACTACAAGGAGTTCCTAAAAAAACATGATAACGGGTTGGACCTCTTACCTGAATTCCTGGAAGACCCGACGACAATCCCTGAAGATATCACAAAGTTTCAAGTTAGTTCGTTTAGAAATCCATTATGGGAAATTGCCTAGTTGTTTACGAGGATAACGGGGTATGAATCCACAACAATCATTTCCCGCTTGATTCTTTATATTTTGTATTTCACGGTCAAGGAACAAGCCATTTTTTATTGGGGGAAGCTGATTTCCATTGAACTCCGTTCCCAATTGTCATGATTCAAGCAGAAGAAGAAATTTTATATGTCATCTTACTTGGTTTTCGTGATAGCTCACTGTTGTTCATTTCCAAAATTGTCTATGTCCAATAAGGTAAACTGTGAATTCAACCCAATAACCTTTTGGTACCAGGCCTTATGGAGGCACAAGGCCTCCCATTGTTTTTATGAGGTTTTTAATGACTTAGTCTCAATTTTCAAAGATTTATTGTCAGGAAAAGATGCTCCTCGGTGATTCGGATTTATGTAGGAATGCAACAGAATACACAAATAGTTATGAATACAAAGATGCAGCAGAAATAACACTTCATTTCATTAATATCAAAGAACTTTAATTTGTTTACAGACAGAATAGAATTAAACTAGCTAGGGCGCTAGTAGCTTATCTCTGAGAATAGATGTGGCAGCTACAGGGCTATGAACTTTGTGTTCCAATGAGGCTCGAAGGCATATCTATTATTGAGAAACAATGGAAACCCTAAACATCCAAAAAACCTAACCCTAGGAGATGAAACGCCAGAATATGGGCCCCGTCAGGGTAAATTGGTACATCAATTTCTCAGGGTCGTAACTTTGGCATACTATCTTCGTTTGACGCATATGATACATCATTAGAAAGATCGATCTGAGGAATACATTAGTTGGTAGGAATTATATTGATATGATTCTATCAAGCCATGCCCCAAAAAAACATCGTTTAGGGCCTCAAAACGGCTCCGGAAGTTCAGAACCCGAAAAACTGCAAAAAATAGTAAATTGTGCTACAATTGAGGAAACTGAAAAACTGAAAGAAACAATGGTGGGGGTCCAAGTGGAATAGGTGAGTGGCCACCAATATCCACCTGGATCATTCCTCCCCCCTTAGGAATCAATGGTCCCCATTGTGTTGATTTCTTCCATGAGATGAGGAAAATTCTGTTGAACTTAGTCCCTAGTGACCCACTTGCCCTGGTGAAAGAGTTGGCCTGCTTTGACAACTCGATATAGCTGGATCCTCTGCTAGCAGGTGTTCTTGATCTGTGTGTCCATAATCTGATCAGTTGTGGCTTGTTCCATGCAATTTGGGTTTAACTCTGTTGGTGTGAGTTTTTCTGCCATGTTGGATGTGTCTAGTAGAGGTGGGAAGCAAGGTCGAAGGCGGTCCACATTGAACACTAGGTGGAGACCAAGGAATGGTGGGATATTGAGCTCAAAGGCATTGTCCCCTACATCCTTGGTGATAGTGTGTGGCTCATATCAGAGTGTGCGAAGCTTGCGGTGGGGTCCAATGAGGTGCTCCTTCTGCAAATGTAGCCACACTTTGTCCCCCACTTGAAAGTTATGTTGCACTCGATGTTGATCATGCCGCTGCTTGTACTTAGCATTGGCTCTGTCCAATATGTCATAAACCTATTGGCGAATGTGCTAAATGCGCTCAATGAAGTTGTTCGCCTTGGTAGCTTCAGACTGGACATGAGCCGAATCAGCCTGAGTAGTTGCAAATGGTATGGCTACATCAATGGAACATAGTGGCTGGAATCCCAAACCCACCTTAAAGGGGTTGTAGTCGGTTGAGTTGTGGAGGGACCAATTATAGCTATGTTGTACATAGGGTAGGCTCTCATCCCATGTGCGTGGATTCTTTGAGTTGTACATGTGCAAAATGTGTACGATCATCTTGTTGACCTGTCTAGCCATCAGTTTGGGGATGGAAAGTTGTGGACTTGGTGAGCTTGGTGTACAACATTGACTAGAGGTTGGACCAAAATGTACTGAGGAACATGTTGTCCTGATATGAGATGATAGACTGTGGGATCCCAAAGTGTACCCACACTCGTTCAAAGAAGAGTTTAGCAGTGGTTTCTGATGTGATATTCTTCTTGCAGGCCGCCATAATGGCCATCTTCGAGAATTTGTCGACGACCACAAAAACATAGTCATTGTTATTCTTAGTAGAAGGAAGGCCCGACATGTAATCCATGGAGATGGATTCCCAAGGTCGACTAGGGGTAGGCAAAAGAGTTTAGAGGACTTGCTTCTTGATGGTCGCTTTAGCAATGGCATAGGCAGTGCATGATCTGATGTATTTCCCGACATCCTGTCGAAGGTTTGGCCAATAGGAATACTTTTGCAGCACTGTCATTGTTTTCTTGACCCCGAAATGCCCAACGACCTAACTATAGTGCGCTTCCCAAATCATCTTGGCACGCTCGCTTGAAGGAACACAAAGGTGTCCCAGGTGATATAGTAGTGCATCCTGGAGGTGAAAATTTGGAACTCGGTTACCCTCCAAGAGCGTCTTGTATGTGTGGCCGAAATCTGGATCGCTCTTGTAGAGAAGCGGTCAATCAGAAGTCTCGTGCCCACAAGAGTTGAGCATGGTGGTTATCGCCACGATCGGTGGTCGGCTGAGGCAGTCTACAACATTATTGGTGCTGCCCTTCTTGTACTTGATGTTCAAATGAAACTATTGCAGATATGTGGACCACTTCTTATGGCGATCATTCTACAACTTCCCTTGTGTTTGTATGAACTATAGGGGTTGGTGGTTTGTGTGAATGATCGTTTCCTTCCCCAAAATGTAATGCTTCCACTATCGACAAGCTTGCACAATGGAATACATTTTTTTGTCATAAGTGGGATACTTTCAGACTGTGTCAGACACTGTTGCACTATGATATGCCACTGGATGCCCCTGTTGAGTAAGAATTTCCCCAATAGCATAGTCAGAGGCATCTCTCGATCTCAAATGGTTGTTGCAAGTCTGGTAATGTGAGCACTGGGGTGGAACAGAAGCGATATTTCAATTCTCCGAACGCCTTCTGTTGAGATTCTGACGAAAAGAATTTTTCTTTTGCTCCTCCCTTGGTGACTTGACTCAAGGACCAAGTGATATGAGAAAATCCCAACACGAACCTGTGGTAGAAATTAACAAGACCCAGAAAGTTGTGAATCTTTGTTAGAGTGGTTGGGGCTGGCCAATCCCGGATGACTTGGATCTTGGTTGGATCCAAATGCACTCCACACTAATCAATAATGTATCCCAAATACCGAACCTGTGTCATGCCAAAAGTGCACTTCTCCAAATTGGCACACAACTTGTGTTTCCGCAATGTTTGGAGAACATGTTGAATGTGGTGGAGGTGCTCTTCCCAAGTTTGGCTGAAGATCGGGATGTCATCCAAGTACACTACTACAAATGATTTGGTGAATGGTTGCAAGATGTTGTCCATTAGCTTCAAGAAGGTTGTAGGAGCATTCGTCAACCCGAAAGGCATGACCAACCATTCGAAAAGGCCCTCCTTGGCTTTGAAGGTAGTCTTCCACACATCGGACGGTTCGATTGGTACCTGGTGATACCCAGACTTCAAGTCGATCTTGTTGAAATAATTTGCCCCTTTGAGTTGGTCCAAAAGGTCATCAATCTGTGGGATCGGGTACCTATTATGGACGGTGATCTTGTTTAGTGCCCGATAGTCAATACAGAGTCTCTAAGTCCCATCCTTCTTCTGCACCAACACAATCGGGCTCCCACAGGGCGATGAACTTGGCTGGATGTGACCTTTCTACAGCAGCTCCTAAATTTGTCGCTTGATTTCATCAGTCTCCAGAACATAGTGTTGATAGATCGGTCCATTGGGCAACGACGCACCTGGGGTCATATCGATGGGGTGCTTGACCTGACAGTGCAAAGGCACCCCTGTGGGTGTGGTGAAGATGTCCCGATACTCCTCCACGACCTTGTCCATTCGTTGTTGTAATGCGGAAGGCTCCTGTCTGGAGGTCGTGGCCNATGGTACCTCTAATATCATGTATAACTTATTTCCTAAGGTAACAATAACAACGTGAGGCCGGGACTCATACACAACATGTTGCTTCCACAAGTATGGTTGGCCTAATAATACATCACAAACATCAAGAGGAGCAATGTCACATAATACCTCATCGATGAAGGGCTTGATGTTGTAGGGAAGGCGACATTGTGGGCTGACGCGGAGATCCCGTCCTTGGTGAAGCCACCCGATGGTTTATGATTGTGGGTGTGTTGTGGTCGGCAAGCCCAACCACTTCATGAACTCTGCTGAAATGAGGTTTTTTTGGCTCCCGCTGTCGACGATGAACTATAGCGGGGAACCCTTTACCCACATCTAGGAGTGGAAGAGACGTTCCTCCTCCTCTGGATCTTTCGATTCTTCCTTTTGGATCTTCGTGGTGGCAACGATGGCATTGGTCTCTGCATTGATAATCTGCTTCACTCTATCACTCCCCTTCTCAGGTTCTGATTCAGTGTCGAAGCATGCATCTGATTCAGAAGCCCTCATCTCGACCACCAGTGACCTTTTGGCCCGACATTCACTTTCCCGTGTTCTTCTTCGGCTTCACGGTGTTGTTCTTTTCTTGTGGCTTTGGCAGGTTGTCTTGAGCCGCCATACCTTGGATTTGTCCTTTATTTTGCGGTTTAGGGGCACCTTTCGCTTGCTTTTGATTCGCAGATCCAAAGTCTCGCTTCTTCTATTTGAATTTATGCTCAATCTTAGCAGCATACCGGTATGTCGTACCAAGTGAGGAGATGTCGAGGAACTCCATTTCCTCCTGAATGTATCTGTGTAGAAAACTGCGGTACTTCAACACCAAATGTTTCTTTAAATCTTTGATACCCAACTTTGTGCGCATGGTATGGAATATACTCGTCAACTCATGCACATCTTTATCCCTTTGTTGTTGCAGTGTAGTCCATTGTATGTACTTGTCCTCATAGCTCCCCATGGGATAATATTGTTCCTTGATGGCGTCTCGAAAAGAATTCCAAGTGGGTACGACCGAGAACAGGGAGGGTTCCTCCTTGTCCTTTTTCTCACAGTAGGTTTCCCACCTATCCTTGACATGGGGGGTGGCTTTGAGCAGTGAAAAAATAATCTTCTCCCGGTCAGATAAGTCATGAACCGAGAAAAATCCTTCTAATAGATTTAACCATCTATCTACGACATCTACATCTATTTGGCCATCAAATATGGCAATGTCAAAGTTTACTTGTACCTTAAAAGGGGTTGCACCTCCAGAGTGGTTGTTGGATGCAGATGCGCCGCCAGTGGGCAATCGTTGAAGGACCTGGGTGAAGTTATCCATCGTAGCGTTCCTTTGTTTTTCAAGGGCCTCCTCGAGCAATATTTTCATAGGATCTCCTGCTTCCTCGTCTTTCATTTCTTCCCCCATGGGCAGTCGTTGGGGTTTGCGAGGTTGATCTTGCTAAGGTTCAACCAGATCGAGCCCTAACTCCTTATACCCTGACCTCGTTGGGGACATGCAAAGAAGGATCGAGAAAGAGCAGAACGCTCTGATACCACTGATCCGGATTTATGCAGGAACGCAACAAAATACACAAATAACCATGAATACAAAGATGCAGTGGAAATAACACTTCATTTCATTAATGTCAAAGAACTAAAATTTGTTTACAGACAAAATAGAAATAAACTAGCTAGGGCGTTGGTAGCTTATCTCTGAGAAGAGATGTGGTGGCTACAGGCCTATGAACTCTGTGTTCCAATGAGGCTCGAAGGCCTATCTATTATTGAGAAACAATGGAAACCCTAAACATCCAAAAAACCTAACCCTGAGCGATATTGAGAAAGCCCAGAATATGGGCCCCGTCGGGGTAAATTAGTACATCAATTTCCCGGGGTCGTAAATTTGGCATACTATCTTCGTTTGATGCATATGATACATCGTTATAAAAATCTATCCGAGGACTACATTAGTTGGTAAAAAAACAAATAACATGATGCCCAAAAAGTGTCGTTTAGGGCCTCAAAACGGCTCTGGAAGTTCACAACCCAAAAAACTACCAAAAATAGTAAATTGTGCTACAATTAAGGAAACTGAAAAACTGAAAGAAACAATGGTGGGGGTCCAAGTGGAATAGGTGGGTGGCCACCAATATCCACCTGGATCACCCGGATGTCTGACCAGGCAACCAAGTTTTTGGACATGAAGGGGACACTTGAACAAATGGAGAATTACAGTGTAATTATGTTTTTTGGCTCCAAGGAAAATCTTGCTTTCCTTCCATGTCACATTATGAACATAATGTTTGTTACAGAAATAGCAAGGCAATACAAGTAATGGTTGAGTTTTGTACATGAGAAGAGAAAAAAGCAATTCATCCTTCTACCTTGGAAAGTCGAGGACTTCGTGTTCAGGAACGTCAATAAGATTGACAAATTCGCAGGCCATTTCAACAACTTGAACCTAAGATATGTTGAAAGATTGAGAGGGTTCGACCCTGATGGGATTTTTGTAGAACATTTACTAGCAGTTGGCTTCAGCAATTCTTATATTCATACACTCCTGAACGAAGACAGAGACAATGAAGAGAACATTGTTGCTCGTGACGCTAGCGACCTAGACACAGTGCAAAGCACCAATGAATTGTACAAACAACAGGGAAAATTCCCCGGTCAGAAGAGTGTCCAATCCCCAGTTGCCACTAACAAGAGCACGACATCCCTAAGCATCGCTCCAACGGCCCACCCCAGTAAGAAAGAAACCCAAAATACTTCAGGCAGAGGAGGAGATAAGAACCCTCCTTCAGGTAAAATTGATAGTTCTCACAAGATTCCCATGAGGAAGAAGAGAAAAAACATTGTGCAAGAAGCGGAGGAGCCCCAAATCGACAATGATATACATGTCCTCTCCCTTGAAGACATGGAACTTGAGACTGATCTCGAAAACGTATTCCCCAATGTTGATCAGCCCAGGAGCACCATCCACCATAGTCCCCTAATGGAAATAGCTGACACCGAAATTTTTGATGAAGATGAATCCTTTGTATTCCAGAGCGTTGTTTTTGACAACCAATCTAAAAATTTAATTATTGAAAAGAGAGATGTAAGAAATAAGAAAGGGAAATCTTGTTCAGATATTAACCTTAGGAACATGCAACCATCCCAAATCTCTCAAATACACTGAGCAACCGGAGATGTTCTTGATGATTCCATTGGAGGCCTTGAGGTGGAAAATGCCAAACTGAAGGGCTGGACCAAGGAATTGGAGGAAGCTTTGATTCCTATCCCATTGCGTGTCAGTCCTTTATCACTAATCATGCCTGCCACCCTTGCAGCCAAGTTAAAAGGATCCTCCAGCCTCCTCACATTGTGTAGAGGCTATGTGGAGAAGAATATAAATAAAATAATGGAGCTCATTGCTGAATCCTGTGAAACATAAAAAACTATAACTTCCTTTGGAACGAGGGCACATTCCCTCCAGGAATAATTGTAGGTGGATTTAAAAAATTAAGAAGGTTTTTATCTAGACGCGATGGTCCCTTTTGGCATCAAAGTCACCAACATAACTAAACTAAGAAGAAGAGAAGAATATCTCCCCTCTCCCAAAGCGGATCAAACAATTAAATGCATGTTGGAAAGAGAAAGTTAAGAACCTGCATGTCATTGTCCTATCATGTCAACAAGCCATATCAAAGAAAGAAGAATTATTTAGAAAGCTGACCAAAATAGACTTAGCCGGAAGTACCAATGAGGTCCAAGACCCCAAATTAATCCTCAACTCCTTGTTCTTAACCAAGCAAGTCTTCGATGAACAAGTTGATATTTTTAAAGGGTTGTATTTTGAAAAGTTTTACTGCATACTTGAATATGATGAGGATGATGTGGACAACTGGATAGTGGAATATACAGTCAAAAATCAAGAAATCGAGGAGGCTCTGCGTAATCTTTCTATCGACCTAAGGGAATTAGAAAGTAATCTTTTCAACATAAAATTTGGCATGAGATCAACATAGCGCCCATGAGAAGCTACATTGAAGAATGGATCCAAAGGGAAATTGACAAGCTCATCGACGAAGGGCAACAACTGGTTGGCACGATTCCAGTAACCGTCGACGAGACCAATAAAAAGGCATCAACAAGCAAATAACAAAAGGGGAGAGAGATACAACCATCGTAAATCTACACTGATCACATCCTGCTTTATTTATTAATCTAGTTATTTCATCTCTTTAAATAAAAATGTCTAACCAAACACTAATCACTTCCAATTTCTTCTTTTCAGGTCTTGTTGTGTACCGTCGCCCACTTCTTCTTTCTACAATCCTATTTCTTGTACCTATTTGTTTTATGGTCCATGGGAGCCCCAATCCCACTCTATATGACAAACACATTTCGAGGAATATGTAACAGACATTATTATTTTTTGATATATTTGAAAGAAAACTATTTCGAGAACAATCTCGACGGTGCCTTTTAACCCTCTTTTCAAAATGCAAAGTTAGTTCTCTATATGCATGCCGCTCATCTTATTTTATTTTTATGTGCTCATAAATCTTTATCTTCAACTATGCTAGATGACAAGAAATTGTATTTATTTAATTTAAATGTTTAATGTGTCTGATTCCTGGTACTATCTTCGAGGAATGTTTATTTCTAAAAACTAGAAAAATATTTTCTATCGTTTTGTATTCCTTTAAGTCATTACGATGGACTTTCTATAGGTCCCACATTTGAACTGTGCATGCCCAGGAAAAACTTAAAGAGGAGTACCACATCCATAAAAATGCAATAGCATTGACATCCACGTTAGGTTGTCGTTTCAGTCCTAACAGATTCAAGCATCAACGGGCTTCTAAATACATCTGCAAGAATATCCACAGAAATGAAAACCTTACAAACATGCCCTCTTCCTGGACTGATCCGGGATCTTTTCGTCGGGTGACTTATTAAAGAATTGCATAAAATGAGCATAAAGTAAAGTACAGCATAAAGAACGAAAAGCTCAAAAGGAAAGAGACATGATCATGCAATATGAACACAATGAACTTGATAACAGAGTTTGTCCCTGGTGGACTATGTCTCTGGGTCCTGCTCTCAAATGGGTAGGTCTTTTTATTAACTCCACAAAAGAATTGGAAAAAATACATAAGTATACCTCGTTCTGGAGTTAAGCTACAGAAGCTTTGCTCAAATTAGAAAACTAAAACAACCACTGCGTTCGTGGCATCATTTACTTAAAAACGATTTTCTCCACGCCTCGATTTGAGTCTGACACTTTCAGGCCCAAGAGACACCCCTGCCTCAGTTTTTGTGCCACTGTTCCTGCAGTTAATGACTGAGAAATCTCAAAAAGCATGCCTTGATCCGTACAAAGTCTGTATGGGCGTGCTCGGTTCTCCTCTCCGTGCTCTGTTCTGAACTCTGGCCGAACACCCCTTCTTATACCAAAATCTTGGCAGTCAGCATTGATGAAGAGGTCGAGCACATTGGTTGGCGTAACTATATTTAGAACTTGGTTAGGTGGAGGTCCTGGGGTTGAATCCCACATGCCTCCCCTTTTTAACACATTGTTATAACAGTTTTGGCATGCCCTGCCAAATCTGGCGGGCGACCACTAGAATGGTGGAATCGTTATTAAAATTGGCGTAGGTGAGTGGAATGTCGTATATGGTGGAGTGTTGAATAATGTATGCTCACATGGAGTATTATAGAACCAAGGGATGGGCCAAAGGCCTAGCCCTTTTCTCCCCCACGTGAAACATTTATTAAACTTAAATAAAATATGTTCCATAGTATAAACAAGGCACATGTAGTGGTGTATTGGTTGGCACAGAATGTGAGGCCTTTGGGCTGGAGGAGGTCAAGGGTTCGACTACGGTGGAGTCATAAAAATTTTGGTCATGCCAACCATTGGAGGGGTGCCACGTGGCATTAAATTATTTGCCCATGAAATTGACACTTGTTACAACCTGATTTGCCCACGTATATGCCATCGGACTTGTACGACCTTGCCATGTCATCCCATGCCAACTCATTTGTACGGATGTACCACGTGTCACCCTTACAGTGGTGCCACGTGTCACCTTGACCTTTTGACTTTTGACCAAGTTTGACCTACACTTTGACCGCTTATATCTTTTGATTCGTAACTCCGTTTGATGAGTTGTTTGCATCGTTAGAAAGCTTGTGACGCGCTCTACGCGATCATGTCGTTTTAACTAAGTTTTGAGAACTTTGAATTTTTTCCCTTTTGTTGTCTACTGAAGCCATTTTGAGCATCCTGAGTTGCCTCTGTAAGTTTTGAGTCGTTCTTAGCCTTCTCTGGATCCTTTTTGAACCACTCCTTCCCACTGAGAGCCTTTTTAGACCACCAAAATCTTTCATCAATCAACTGGTATGTGAGGGAAGAGGCCCCTCACTTTTTCCTTCTCAATCCACTTGGCCTTGCTTAGGTGTGTGCCCTTTAAGCCTACTCGAAGATAATCAACATCACCCCTGCGTGAAGTCCTCGTCCTTCTGTCTAGGATGATATCTTCCTATAACTCATCCAAGTACTTAGGTGCAAACTCATCAACAAAAGGTATTGAAACTTCCTCATCCTGATCCATGATCATGGGAGACTAAAAAAGTTTCAAGTTCTCTACGTTCACAACTGAATAAATATGCATACAAGGTGGAAGATCTAAACGAAAAGCATTAGTGCCTCTTTTCTCCAAAACAGTGAAGGGTCGATATTGGTGTTGAAATAATGTAACTGCAAAGTGTATTCTTATTATTATTTGATATATTATTCATTGGATCAATCCCCATTGTGGATTGATCATGTCGGCTATTGTAAAAGGACCAAATTCCCTTTTGCAGATTAGTCATAATGTAATTGTAAAAGGCAAAAGAAGAAGTCGGCCCCATAATATATCAAAGAGAACCCGAAATATAATAAAGGTGGTTATAACCACCCAGTTTGAGAAGTCGGCCCTGCCAATGAAGAGACACTTCACACGTGCCAGATTTGTATAAATAAGGAGGCTAGTGCCTCACTTAGACACACACCTCACTTGCTCATTGAGAGACAAGTTTCAGAATTGCAGTTGGAGAAGAGAGAGAGAGAGTGGCGCATCTTTGGAAGAGGATCTTTTGTATTAGCTTGAGTTATCTCTTGGCATTGTATTGGCTATCTATAATAAGGAAGTTTTGCTGGCTTTTCTTCCCCTAAAGGGTTTCCCAGGATAAATGTTGTGTCTCTTGTGATTATGTATTTCTAAGTGATCTTGTGTTATGCTATTGTTATCTATTGAAATGCAAAGAACTATAATAATGGCTTAAACATTAACATGGTATCAGAGCCAAGCTGAAGGAAGCATCTTTCACAAGAGTGAAAAACGTCATTGTTGTCGTACATGCAAATTAGGGCTTTTTGATGGTGAAGCTTTTCAGCCCTAAAACCATCTAGAAAAGTGTGCCCTCCCCCAAAGATTACTTTGGCACTCTCAGCGCACCTTTTCAGTGGCTAGATCTCCTAGAAAGTGAAACCCTAGTTTCACAAAGTACCAGAAGTACCAGAAAACTAGAAGCACCAGTCCAGAAATATGCAAATCAAGTTTGGAGGAGAAAAAGTTGGATTTTCCCAGATCCAAACACACTAGGCTACTCACCTCAGCCAAGCGCACCTCCTGGTAAGTTCATAATTTGATTTTGAGCACTTTCATTTTTCGGTCATTTTCCTAGCTCCAGGTAAAAGATGTCTGCAAGATGGAAGGTGTGGAAAACTTTCGTGCCTGGAAGTATAGGATTGGACTCGTTCTTGAAGAGAATGACCTAGCAAAATTCGTCAAAGGAGAAATTTCGGAACCCGACGATGCTGCAAAAAAAGACAAGCATCAAAAGGACACAATCAGGGCCAAAAGAATCATTGCAAATTCAATCAAAGACCACCTGATTTATTATGTGTCATCTAAGAAGACTCTGAAATAAATGTTTGATGCCTTAACCAGAATGTATGAAGGAAAGAACATAAACCAGAAGATGAATCTCAATTGAAGAATACAAGGATGCAGAAAGGAGAAACAATTCAGAAATATTTCTTCAGAATCTCAAAATTCAAAGAACAGTTAGAAGCGATTGGAGATACCATAGATGAAGACAAACTCATAATGACGGCCCTAAATGGTCTCACAAGACCTTGGGATGCATTCATCGAAATGATATGTTCCAAAATGGACAAACCGAAGTTTGATAGTCTATGGGAAGAATGCATCCAAGAAGAAACAAGAGTAGCTAACCGTGAAGCGCTACTGGCAAGAGATGATGATCAAGCTCTAGCTACTCACACCAAAAGAGGAAGGAAGAAACCATACTTCCAAAAGGAGACTCATAAAGAGTCTCAACCACCAAACAAATTCAATAATAAAGAATCTCATCCAAGGAGATTTCAGAAGAAAGGACAGTGAAGGGAAAGAGATTACTCATCTGTACAATGCTATCATTGTGACAAGATGGGACACATTGTGAAATTTTGTCTAGCCAGACAAGAAGAATACAAGAGAAAACATAAGAGACACAATGCCCATGTAGCTGAAGATGAAGAGCCACCCGCAAAGATAATAAGAGAGTAGATCAATGACCATGTCTTAATCTCGGCCCTCTCAGGATCTGTAACAACTGGAGAGGACACTTGGCTCATTGATAGTGGTGCATCCAAGCACATGATGGGACAAAGAGACATTCTCTCTTGTATCTCAGAAAATAAGTTTTCTTATAAAATCACACTTGGAGATGATTACCAATATCCCATCAAGGGAGTGGGAGAATCAAACCACAAACTGAATTCAGGGAATTCACTAAAAATAAAGGACNGTTTACCAGAACTCGAGGTTGACCATGAAGGCATATGCAATGGATGTGCACAAGGGAAGAACAACAAGAACCCTTTTTCGAAGAGAGACAACAAAGCAGAAGGAGTCCTAGAGCTCATTCATTCAGATGTATGTGGCCCAATGCCATTGTCCTCCATTAGTGGGTATGTATATTATGTATCATTTGTTGATGATTATTCTCGTAAGACCTGGGTATATTTTTTGAAATCTAAAGATGAAGTGTTCAACAAGTTCAAGGAATTCAAAGCCTTGATACAGAATCTTTCTGAAAGAAAGATTAAGATACTCAGGTCAAATAATGGAGGAGAATATTCCTCAAAAGAGTTTGTGAACTTCTGCAAAGATGTTGGGATCAAGAGGGAACTCACTAGTCCCTATAATCCCCAAGAAAACGGTGTAGTTGAACGAAAGAACAGAATGATAATGGAAGTTGTGAAGACTATGATCCATGATCAACATCCTCCTATGTGCTTATGGGCAGAAGCAGCAATGGCAGTTGTATATGTGCAGAAACGATTGTCCCATAGTGCACTTGGGCTCAAGACCCCGGAAGAGATGTTCACCGAAAAGAAGCCAAAGGTAAGCCATCTCAAAATATTTGGTTGCCCAGTATTTATTCATATACCGAAAGAGAAGAGAAACAAGTTGGAACCTTCAGGAAAGAAGGGAATATTTGTGGGATACTATGAGGTATCCAAGGCCTTCAGAATCTATATACCAGGTCACCATCACATTGAGATCAGCAGGGATGTGACCTTTGATGAAGATGCAGTGCTTAAGAAAACAAGAAGATGCCAACTTGAAGAAGTATATGAAGAGGAACCCGTAATCGCCAGAACTGCAGTGGGGGAGATTCCCAGGGCCGCAGAACCGGTGGGGAAAGTCGTAACTTCCTCTGATGAGGAAATTCTAGAAGACCATGATATATTAGAAGTTCAAGAACCTCTTCAGATGACGATCCT
>JASDQU010101119.1:324932-336165 GCA_032191745.1 Picea mariana | reverse complement strand
AAATTGCTAGGTCCTTCCTTTATTATTATCCAGCAAATGAAGGGATACAACCTACAGCAAAACCCGCTGTAACTTCCTCTTCTTTCTCTCACAGTCTCCTCTCTCAGAATACAATATTCACCCTCGTACATAGCCACAATACATTTCCCTCATAAAAGAGGGTTGCCTTCTAGGGCAAAAACCCTAACATAATCTCTACCGTTAGATCTGCGACCTTATAATGAACGGTCCAGATTTACAATGAAATTACAATATACTTTTATAAGGCAATTTTTTCTTTGGGGGCTTCGCCCCCGAACCCCCGCTGGGGGCCCGCTTGCCCCCAGACCCCCCAGCTAGGGGGGTGGACCCCCCAGACCCCGCAGAGGGGGTACCCCCCCTCTGCACTCCCCCACGTGGAAGAGTGTACATACTTCTGGGGTGTAAATACTTCATGGGGTATAGACACGGCTGAAAGCAAAGGACCTCTGCATCAGGAAGATAATCAGGCTCCACAACCAACAATGGTTGTGTTACAGTTGATCTTGATGAGATAGGTGCACAGGACAGAGTTCAGAGACAACAGACAAGTCGGGTGGCCTATCCCGAGCATGTTGACTGGTCAGTAACCTTTTGGGGACCAAAAGGTCTTTTAGTGGGGAAGTGTGATCCAGAATCGGATCCAGAAGCCTGACAGGGCTAAAAAAGGCTCAAAATGAAAGTTCTTAGAATCTGACGAAACTAGTGCCATTGCGTCTGTCTCATCTTCCTGATTCCGGCCATATATTTACTTCGTCAAATGGGCTCCGTATGCGAAAGATATCGCGTTCTGTCCGAAAACCCAAACAGGCAAAAAAAAGGGGCTGACTGTACAGTCCGTACGGCCGTACAAGTGACGTGGCAACCTATAGAGGTGACATGTGGTAGGATGATGTGGCATATGGGTAGACATCTGGACCAATCTATGGGTGACACATGTCACCACTGTAAGGGTGACACGTGGCACGGGATGACATCAATAGTTGACAGGGCAGTGACTGGACAGGGTACGTGGCAGGTGATGTGGACCATTCATCGATTGACACTTGGCACTTTGTGATTGGTTGTTGAGGTGCCACATGGCCCAGTCATGGGCTTCCATGTGGCACCCTGTGGTTGGTTGATATTTTATGCAAAATATATATGGGTTCACCGGGGTCGAACCCCCGACCTTCCTCCGGGCAACGGACTGGCAAGACCGGGCTAGCCGCCTGCTCCACATGTAGTTATTATTAACTATATGTTAAAGTTTATATTTGAATTTAGTCAAAGRAAAAGTCGGCGAGGGAAAGGTCCGGGGCTTAGCCCCAGCCCTCGGCACGGTTCAACATATGCTATCACGTGACCACCCCATGGAACCAGGAGCGCGGAGGTAACGCGGCGGGGGTTTGGATAGGGCCTAGCCCTTGGACCCCACGCCAACACATAACCACCAGCAAAACGGATGGGGGCTTATCCACTATTTTGGGCGCGCGGGTAAGCTGTTGGCCCTGGTCCTATGCATATGCCCGATGACCAGGAGCCGACAGAGAGGGGTCAACGCACAAACAACAGAGCGCATGGCCACATGGTCGACCCATATGACCCAGGGCGCGCGCTGAAGGGGGGTTGCACCTAATATTATACAATTTTGGGTTTTTATGCTAAATTTTTGGAATTTAATTGTTATTAAGCCTGTTTTTAATTGATTTTCTCCATTATTGGGAGATATTGGGCATTTTTGGAGCCCAAATTTTGGGAGGAAGTTGGGGATGGATACCCAACTTCAGATGTATATAAACCAGGCCTGTTTGAGGCCATGGAGGACAGTTAGAGTAGAGTTATGCTGAAGGGAATCCAAGCCAAAGCCATTTTTATGCAGGGAAGCTATTGAGGAGCAAACGCTTGCGGGCCATTTCTGGGAGCTCCGGACGTCCATTTTGCGTTCCGTTTTCTTTGCAGGGTTTTATAGATCTGGAAGAACATGACCAGATCAGTATTATAGCCAATTGGCACTATGACGATGTACTTTTGAGCTTTTGAACAGAAATAAATAAGCCTCCCCCACAGAGACAAAGGCCCGGAGACGTAGGCAACATTGTGTCGAACTACGTTATCAATCCTTGTGTTATGGTTTGTTGTTTATTACTTCATTTTAGATCTGAATATGTGTATATGACTGTCATAATTCCTCTTCTTTCCTCACTCTTTCATTAAGTTTCTCAAATGGTTAATTAACACATGCAAAATTAAAACTCAACCATAGTCATTAAAAGATCCTACAGATCATTTCTCATCCCTTTTCTCAGGAAAGTTAAGCCGCCCCTGGGTGATGTTCAAGGGAGAAGACAACGCGACAAAATTCTGGTAAGTAAAACATGATTTCATATGAATTAGTCAGAAAATAACTATTTCTCAGTTGGGTCAAAAAATTCTATTCGTATTTGGGACGAAGGTATTTGGGTAAACTACAGAGAAGGTAACTGGGAGTGCAATTGCACTTATTTTCTCTAGCCGGTTATGGTCTATCTGGGAATTCATTTGGTACTCAACACATGTGAATATGTTATGACCAATGATGTGGATATAAGCCCTCAAAGTGGTTCTATCTTGACATTCTTGGATACGATGAATACAATGGAAGTTAATCGGGGAATTTTAGCACAAGCATAAGAAAATGTAGATGCTAATTTCACAACAACACAAAAATTATCACTTAAGGTAAATGCACTCAGTTCAACAATTATTTTTTCCTTAGAAACACTGGCTCAACATTGGGTTCTAATTGGATAGCTACAAGATGAGGTGGATTATTTGTGAAGGCATGGGGAATCTTTGCAGAGGCAATTAGACCAACAAGAGATAATTCCTCAGACTACTGCTCAAGATAGGGAATCGGGATGTTCTTACAAGTAGGAGAAAAATAGACTGAGGATGTTACTAGCTCTAAACATAGCAGTGGAGCCTCCAACTGAAGAAGGAATGAAAAATAAGAGGTCTAGAATGTCCAACCTCTAATATATATGTGTATTGTTGTTTTGTATGTATTCTAGGTTTTTTCTTCTGTATATATTCATGATACAGATTTATAAATGGAACAAAATGAAATATATATGTATAGCAAAGAAACAAACATAGATACACTAAAACTTGACTTCTATTAGTAAAGAGAACCTGTCGAAACTGTAAAAATGTCGACTGAAACAAACTTGCTCGAATGGTGGCAGGGTATCTCTGAGAAGAGATGTGACGGCTATGTTTATTCACAAGAATATGAGTACAATGAGGCTCCAAAGGCATTTTTAGCATAAAACATAAATGAGAAAACCCTAAACATCCAAAACCTTAACCTAGGGAGATGAAAATCCAAAAGGTTTGTGGGCCCCGATGGGGGTAGTTGATACATTATCTTCCTGAGGGTGTTACTTTTGCATAAGATATATGTTTGGGTTGCTCGATACACCATTGGAAAGGTGTATCCGAGGAGTATATATTCCATCTGGACTAGCATTTTCCTCTGGCTACATGTTAGGCATTGTCGATCCTAAAAAGAGTTGTTTAGGGCCTCAAAATGGCCCCAGAAGTTTGGGACCCAAAAAACTGTAAAAAATTCCAAGTGGAAATTGTTATTTGAGCCAGTGGAATAGGTGGGTGGCCATTGATATCCACCTGGATCAGTCCCCCCCCTTAGGAATCAATGGTCTCCATTGCATTGAGTGCCCTCATCAAATGGGGAAACTTCTGTAGAACTTGGCCCTGGGTGAGCCACTTGCATTGGTGCAGGAGCTTCCATGCTCTGAAAAACCGATAAATTTGGATCCTCTGTTGGTGAGTGCCCTTAATATGAGTGTCCCTGATCTGATCAATGGATTCATATTCCATGCAGTCAGGGTTGAACTCTATCGGTGTCAACTGCTCTATGATCTTCGATGTTTCCAATAATGGTGGAAAGTATGGTTGAAGGAGGTCCACATTAAAAAATGGGTGCAGACCAAGGAAGGGGGGAATACTTAACTTAAAATCATTGTCACCCATAGTCTTGGTGATGGTGTAAGCTCCATAGCAAAGTGGACGAAGCTTTCGATGGGGTCTTGTAAGGAACTCTTTATGCAAATGAAACCATACCTTGTCTCCCACCTGAAACTTGTGCGACACCTAGTGTTGATCATGGCACTCTTTGTAATTAGCATTGGCTTTCTGTAAAATAACATGGAATTGTTGTCAGGTGTGCTAAATCCATTCAATAAACTTGGTGGCTTTGTCGTCCTCTAATTGAGCATATGATGATTCTTCTTTTGTGGATGTAAGGGGCAACACGAAATCAATGGGACCCAATAGTTGAAATCCCAACCCTACCTGAAAGGGACTTTGGTTGGTCAAGCTATGAAGGGATCTATTGTAGTTGTGTTGAACATAGGGGAGACTTGCATTCCATGTGCATAGATGTTTGGAGTTGTACATGCACAAGATATTTATGATCATTATGTTGATCACCTGTCTCTGGTCATGAGTTTGAGGGTGGAAGGAGGTGGACTTGGTGAGCTTGGTGTCCAACAGTGACCAAAGTTTGAACCAAAATGTTCTTAGGAACCTATTGTCCCAATATGATATGATGGTGTATGGTATCCCGAAGTGTACCCACACCCATTCGAAGAAGATAGTAACAATGGCCTATGTTGTGATATTCTTATTGCATGCTATTGGGATGGCCATCTTATAAAACTGATCAACCACCACAAAAACACAGTCATTTCCCTACTTGGTGGAAGGAAGGCTTGACATGTAGTCCATTGAGATGGATTCCCATGGCATGTCGAGAGTAGGTAGAGGGGTGTACAGGCCTTGCTTCTTAGTGGTTGGTTTGGGAATGGTGTGGGTAGTGCAAGACCTGATATAATTGATGATGTCCTAGCCTAGTTTATGTCAATAGAAATTCTTATGTAGTATTTCCATGGTCTTTTCCATACAAAAATGTCATGCCATCCGACTGTAGTGAGATTCCAAAATCAAATTCATGTGCTCACTTGAAGGAACACAGAGTTGGCTTGTTATCGCACAATCTATACTTTCCCAAAGCCCGGACTCAAGTAGGCTTATATTGATGTAACAAGGAAGTAACCCTATCTCTGTCACCCCAACAGGGTACCTATTTCTCTTTAGGAAGAGGAAATTCTCACTCCAAGGGATATGTCCCAGGACATAGTTGGTTGATGAAGGGAAAAAATATACAGTGAAAACCCACCCCTCTCTCTAGGTCACTCAGCAGAAGAAGTCACTTTGGTGAAGTTGAAAGAGACAAGGGAAAATGAAAATGGGTTTGTACCTTCCCTTTACCAATGAAACATCAAACATTAGTATCAACAGTTATAATCAATGGCTTCTTAAACAAATTATGTGTTGCCTGAACAAGTTACTATACAATGAAAGTGAGATGATAGTAGCAACAACGTATCTTGAAAGGTGCAAGTTATGATGACAGGGAAGAGATACAATAGTATTGCGAACTTGATAATGGTTTGTCACTCACACTTTTCAAGATAAATACAAGTCAATGAATGACTTAAATTGTTGTCCAAACAACATTAATTAATGATGATGACAACAATAAAACCACTTTAGAAAAGTACTATAATAGAGCAATAAGAGACTACTTCAATATCCAATGATTATGGTTTGCTTAGTACAAATGCCCAATGGTTTTATGGATGATTTTAGGGTTGTTAAGGTTTGCAACACTAGTTGTAACAACAATTTTGACAATGATAACGCCTTCAGAATTTGCACTCTAAAAAAGAAATTAAACATACACTTTAACACTTATTGATAGTACCTTGCCCTATACAATTTCTGAATTGATTTAAGTGGTCAAACAAGTTTGGATAGGTTGCAAAATGATGGCTATCGCGGTGGTTATAACAACAAAAACTCAGTGGTTAGTATTCCTAGACTAGGTTATTAAGTTAGTTTAGGTTAGTAGGGTATGAGGTAGAGAGATTGAGTTTGAAGTTTGATGATTCTTGTTAAGAAACAAGGGTTGAATACTAGTGCCTTTTAGGGGTAAATGGAGTCAATGTGGGGCACTCCTTATAAGGATGAAAATTAATGATGATGATGCACAAAAGTCTAAAAGGAAAAAAACATAGGAGAAGTAGTAACTTAAGTCCTCCTAGGATTTTACCTCAAGAGACAAGATGCTAGGGTATAGGCAATTCTAGGCCCTAGCGCCTTGCTCTCCTTAGACTTTTTATGGAGTAAAACTTATGCAACAATAACTAAGTCCAAACCCTTAGTGCTAGCAATTTAGGGCTCTAGGGCCTCATTAGTTACTAGATCAATTCAGTGAAATATCGATAAACAAAAAGTAAGAAAGTAGCAAGTTAAGTCTCTTACTTCAAGCATTAAATATACCATGCATTTTCATAATCTTGCATGAGAAAATAAAAACATATAATAAACCATTCAATAGATGATAAAATGCATATTTCACTTACTTGCACCAAGAATAATCATGAGAATACCATGCAAGATCACAAAAAATGATCCAAGTTGCAAATACAAGCCTTAAACAAGAGTGGAGCCTCACAATTTCAGCCAATAACCCTATTAGGGTGCAAATTTCAGACCTATTGTCTTCAAAGACAAGCTGTGATGTAAAAATGAGAGTAATTTATGTTTATTTATACAAAAGTTTGACCTTTAATTTTTTTTAGGTCAAAAACAAGGCCGACTTGGCCAATTTACAAAAAAAAACAATTTTTTACATAAATACAATTAATTTTCATCTAGAAACACTTCCAAGGGTGACGTCATTCCCCTCTAGGGTGACAGTGAGACCCATATGTGAAATGTTGGACTGGAAAAGTAGGGCGCTTAGCCTCCATAAGACTCAAATGATGCCCACATGTGCCACCAGGATAAAAAATGCTTCCAAAAATGAAACCCTAGCTCTGGGTGACGTCTAGGGCTATGATGGTGACATCCAGGGCCCTCAAGGGATAAAGTCCACGTGGGAAGAGCAAGGTCCCCTGGGTCTAGGTTTGTCGGGGTGCCTCGAAAGGCAATGCCCTTCTTTCTCCTGGTGCAAGTATTAAATTTCTTCTTTTCCCTGGCTGGGGTTTCAACATCCATCTGTGGGATTTAAGCCCCCAATAAGGTCCGAGCTAATCATTCTCTCATGTGTACATGTCCACCGAGCAAGGTATTGTAACAAAAAAAAGTATGCCCTACAAGGGTTCATAAGTCATAGGGATCATAGCATGTAAATCACAACCAATAATTAAATTACTGAAACATGTGCCTCAAGCCCCCCTTAACCTAGACAAATTCTCAAAGACGTTATCCAATTTGACAAGTTGGGTTTCGAGAAGGTCTCAGGGTGTCCTATTGGGATAACCTCTCTTAAGTTTGGGATGTTTTCCCAGGTGGGGTCTAATCTAGGTCATTTAAGTGTATGAGATGGCATGGGGTAGTTTTCTGGGCATGGGGTGCATGTAATAACAGGGAAATGTAAAGTCTTACATGTGGGTGTCTTTGTATAGGGTGAGCTACACCTTGTCATAAATGAAATTGTTTCCTATCCCATTCATTTCCTTTTACTCTTAGCTTTATTTATTTTTATCTTTTTCTCTTGTGCTTCAAGGGAATAGTTGAGGGCCACTATCTTGGCTTGATCGCCAGAGGTGACAACGTTATCCACAAAAATTTCATGGAAATGAGAAAGTTGCCTCGTGATGAGATCCCCTTTCTCTTGGCTATGCCACCAAGAGCCACTACCCTAGTTTGGTGACCAAATAAATGGTAATGTCATACCGCTACATGCCCATGGTCATAATAGGTTGGCTCATGATGAGACCCCCTATCCATGAACTAATACCTTGAGTGTTTATATTATCTTATGGGTCCCCTTTTCTTACTGAGATTCTTTTAAATTCTTTCTCAGAGATCCCTAGGCAAAGCATCTCGAAGGTTTAAAATTTGGATTTTAACTCTTGCCAACTACTTTTACCCTCTGGGCCTTTAGCCCCTTCTTCCCACAAGGTAAAGTACAACCTTTCCTAGTGTAGCCAATCCCAATGCCCAAACTAGGATATGAGAGATGAAAGGAATAAAGATGGAAAATGGTAAGTATGGAGGGAACGAACGATGAAATTTCACATATCCACCCGGTAGCAACCTATCCTAAATGGAAATCAACTTACTAGGGCACCCTGTCACCCCTCCAAGTATGAACGAGGCAAAGAGCATAATTTCCAAGAAAACATCATGAAATGAAGAAGGATTCAATATAACATATTCAAGTGCTTCAAAAATCAGAGTGATACATACCATGATATCCCGACTTATTACCTCATGGAGCAAGACCCACTGTTACTCTAGGACCAAGCTAGTGGGATGGATACTGTTGTTGGTGATAAGTGGAATGCAATGATAAAAAAAGGGGCCTTCCGGGGCCATGCCCAAGTCATGTGGCTCTCATTGCTCCATGTCTAGAACCTATGGGGCTCGAGACACGATGTCCTCAGTCATCCCTAAGCTAGGGGATAACATTTGGCTCCAACTAGGGGACATGTGCTCACTGCAGAGCACATGAGAACCTCGATATCTCTAGTATGACCTGTGCCTACTAAATATCAACAAAGGATATTATTAATCCCTAGGGTGGTGATATCACCCCTTGTTCATATATGATATATAAAAAAATAAAAGCATCTCTAGTCTAGCATATGATCATGAGCATACATATATACATAATGAATCAAGACAATATAAAAATTGCAACTACAACTATGCTAGAATGATATGCAATGGTATGTACAATGGATGCAAATGCCTACCTACTCCTACTTACCTGCTGGTTGAATGTTAGGTGTAGTGATATAACCAACGAAACCATCCTAGTAATGCCTCGTAATACTTGCCTATGTGCTTCATCATAAACCAAAACAATGACAGGTTAAGCACAAAAATAACATGAATTAGAGCATGTATCATATCATAGGAAATCCTAAAATCTAGCTCATGGAGGTGGGAGGGAGGGACAAAATTATGCCAAGTTACACTTCTAGGAAAGTGCTCAATCCATCTCAGAAAAGGATCGTGAAAAATCAAAGGCTCAAAAGAGTGACTCAAAGAGTTTGAAGGTTGGCTACCTTGGACGTCATCACATTCTAAGGTCTGGGAAGGGAATAGCAAGAACCTAGAGGATGATCGACAACTTCTCAGGGGAATGTTGGAATACTGAGATAACAAATTTCTTCTTAAGGCATTCAACCTACCCTTCTAAAAGAAGGCTTTTCCCTGAAGAAAACTTAAGACAAGGGACATGTTTCCCAACTACACCCTTAGTGACATAGCAAAGTAAAGTAATCGAAGGAGGCTGGAAAAACTTGTCACAAGTACCCTACTTTAGGAAAGCAATGTCCTCACCCTTATCAAGACCTGATCACAATAGTGATTGATAATATTCTTCATGGAATAAATCCAATTGCTCAAAGGAATAATCATCAAAATCCTCAAGGTATGACTGAAAATCATCAGGAGAACATAGAACTAGGTCACCCTTGGGTGCTTGGAAAACATCTGCAACTACATCATCTCCTTGTTTCCAAATGTCAAAATTAGTAGTAACCTTGTATGATAGTTTTAAAGGAAAATTTTGGAAATGACCCTCAATGTCATAAATGGGATCCCCATCATACCCAATCACATCCCATTTATGTTTCCCAACGTGTATGAACTCATCAATATTATCAACCATGTCATCACCTTTATCATAACACGAAGGGATTAAAACATCCAAGAGCTCCTATAACCATTCTTCACTTTCCAAATCACAAAATAAAGCATCCTCAAAATCTTGGAAAAGGAAATAACTTACCGTATTCACTTATTGTTGTGCAGGAGCATCGAAGATTTGGATGACTTCATCAAATGAAAGAGAAAGCATCAGTGCTTCATCCTTATGACTTTCCCCTACATCTTTAACTTCATAATACAAAGGGTCTAACTTGTCCAAGGATTCCCTTTCTTCTTCACCTTTTGAATCATAGAATAAGGTATCGTCAAAAGCCTAAAAAGGAAAGTGACTAAACTCATCCTCTTCTTTTTGTGTAGGAGGAATATGATCTTAGATGGCTTCATCAGAGGGAGGAGCACGCATTAATACTTCATCATCATGTTTGATATATTCAGGCTCTTGCTCTTCAACTAGGTCTTCATTATCTTCATTGGAAGCATGAGTAAATTCTTGATCTTCCTCATGGGATTGAAAACCTTCATTAGTATCCATCTCCTCAACCTCTTGTTGGTTGATGGCTTGTTCCCTTATTTCATGGAATTTACTAACAAATATCTCTAGGGAAACTAATATCTCCATATGATTCAGATGGATATAAGGAACATCACATAAGTTTTAGAAGTTTCCTAGGAGGCTCAAAATGGCTTCAACAGGCAGAAAAGGACAAAAATTAAAAGTTCCCAAAACCCAATTAAAACATCATGATCGCGAAGAGAGCGCCACAAATTTTCTAACGGCGCAAACAACTTGTCAAACGGAGTTACAGAATGAAAGATATAAGCGGTCAAAGTTTTGGTCAATCCAGCCTAGTTAGTAGGGATGAGTCAGCATCCGTACTGCTGACGTCAACATCAGTACGGATGATGTCAGCATCCATAAAACCTATGTGGCAAGCATAGAGAGTGACATGTGTCATGATGACGTCAACATGCCACGTGGCCGCACCATAGGCTGCATGTGTCACTCGAATTTGGGATTTTCAGGGTGCCACATGGACGAGTAAAAATGTGCCACGTGGCACCCCCAAGTGTCACCACCTAGAAGGTGCCACATGTCCAAGATGACGTGGATATGGAGTCATCATGCATAATTGGGTGAATCAATGGATGCCACGTGGCCCAATAGGGAGGCGCTGCATGGCACCCCCAAAATGCACAATGACACTCCGTGAATGAAAAATTAAAAAAAAATTATGAAGAGAAATCTTCCATATATGGCGGAAATTCTGCTATATATGGAATTTCCGCTATATGTAGCCTCTGCCAAATCCATTTTCCAAAAATAGACAGTGGCCCGCCATTTTAGTGGCAGTTCCACCATATTTAGCACATTCCACCAGTTTAGTGGTTGTCCACCAAATTTAGTTGGGCGCACACCAAAATGGTTATAATTGTTCGCCAAAAAGGGGGGGGGGGGCGTGGGATTCGACCTTGGGACCTC
>JASDQU010101119.1:305786-322639 GCA_032191745.1 Picea mariana | reverse complement strand
AAACTCTAAAATGCCATTTGATTATAAGCATGTTAATAATATAAAACAAAGCTTTTGGCATCAAAGACCATGAACTTTTTGTGGATTCATTAACCATGCAGTGTCTCAGTGTTGGAAGAGAAAATCCTTCTGCAGGAAGGTTATGGCAACCAGGAGAAGGATGAGGATAACATATTTCTTTCCACACACGGAAAAGAGCAAGGGGAATGCACCTCTAAAGGAGAAAGGCTACTGTAACCATTGTAGAAGAGATGGGCATCACGAGGTCACTTGTTTGGCCTTACATCCAGATATACGTCCAAGAGGACAAGAATACCAGGAAGACACCTCCGAGGGAGATAGCCAGTCAGGCAGTACTGCGAGAAAATCCGCCACCAGGAGAAGACCAACTACCAAATAAAGGATAGCTCGGTAAAGAGGACATGTTCGACAAAATGGCTGAACAAATGGGGAAAATCCTTGAGTTAGTCAAGAGTGGCCATTTTTGTAAATCACATGTTGCGAATCAGACCCCATAGAAGGGTATTATGTAAAAGTGATAATTGTTGATATCACTTCTTTTTCTGGCACATGTTGATATTGTTAGGGCTTGTGAGGTAGTTTGGGTAAGGGTTTGTTATTGTAAGTCTAATGGACATGAAACTTAATGTAATGAATTTTGGGGACCAAAAGTCCTTTCAGTTGGGAGGCATGAACTAGATGGATCTAGGGAACATCACAGAAGTTTCAGAAGTGTCTCAGAAAGCTCATAATGGCTTCAACGGGCAGAAAAGGGAAAATATTCAAATTTCTCAAAACTCAATTAAAATGGTATGATTGCAAAGATCATGCCACAAGATTTCTAACGACGCAAACGGAGTTACGGAACGAAAGATATAAGTGGTCAAAGTTTTGGTCAACCCAACCCAGTCAATAGGGATGAGTCAACATATGTACTGCTGACGTCAACATCAATATGGATGACGTCAACATCCATACAACCTACGTGGGAAGTGTAGAGAGTGACATGTGTCATGATGACATGAGCATTCCACGTGGCAGCCCCAGAGGCTGCCACATGTCACTCAGATTTGGGATTTTCAGGGTGCCACGTGGACATGTGCCACATGGCACCATGTGTCCAATATGACATGGAGATGATTTCATCATGCAAAAGTGGGTGAATCAATGGATGCCATGTGGCCCAACAGGGAGGTGCCAAGTGGCACCCCCGAAATGCACAATGACACTCCGTGAACGAAAAATTAAAAAAAATATATTAACATAACTCCACCACATATGGCGGAATTTTCACTATATATATCCTCCGCCAAAGTCATTCGCCAAAAATAGACAGTCGCCAACCATTTTAGTGGCAGTTCCCCCATATTTAGCACATTCTGCCAGTTTAGTGGCCTCCCACCAAATTTACCTAGGCACGCGCCAAAATGGTTATAATCGTTCGCTAAAAAGGGTGGGGCATGTGATTCAACCCCAAGACCTCCACCAAACCAATGCCTAAACTTAGCCACTCTAACCAACATGCCAACCTCCTCATTTATTACAAAACTACCTGAGAAATTGTATAAGAAGGGGGCTCTGGTTTAGAGTTCGGGGAAGCAAGTGCATTCGAAACGCAAGGTGCATGAGAGAGGTTTGAGTGGGACCGTATGGATCCGTATGAACTGTATGTCCTGGTACGATTTTTGGCATGCAAACCAAGGCAAGGGTGCCTCTTGGGTCTAAAAGTGTTCGACTTGGATCGAGGCATGGAGACAATCATTTTTAGGTAAAATGATGCCACGAACGCAATGGTGGTGTTCGCTTTATGATATGAGCAAAAATTTGGTAGCTTAACTTCAGAATGAGTCATTTATTACAGAGGTTGTGGCATGGTAACTGAGGCAGAGGTGTCTCTTGGGCCTAAAAGTGTCCAACTTGGATGGAGACGATTTGACAGTCCTTTTTAGGTAATTCAGCGACGTGAATCCAACGACGAGGTCTATTTTTGCAGCAGAGCTTCAAATAAACAAGCTAAGTTCTGGAGAAGTCAATGTAAGCATTCTTTTCATTATGTTGTTTTGTCATTAAATGTTGCAACATAGCATGGGTGTTACAGTTCTAAAGGAGCATAGAGAAGCTACAAAAAGGTAGCAAGATCAACTTATTCATTCTATCTATTATTTTCTTCTCTTCTTTCACATCAAATCAATCAGTTATATGTGGCAGAGAAATTGTGGCACTTGCATGATAAGTGGCCAATGAAGTAGTTCTGAATCTTGTGGTTTTGGGATCCTTGTATGGGCTGCATATTTATGCTTAGATCTGAGAAGCAGATCTAAGGATTTTTTATGGATCCATGTTGATGGGCGTCATATTTTATATTTCCTCTTTTTATGTATTGAGTATGTGGGAATGATGTCCATGTCAACATCATGGATGCCTCATGAGTATGATAACTTGTTAAGTTGTATACATTCCTGATCACATTCTAATCTCTTGTTTCCATCACCGAAAAGGGACTTTGGACTTACAACTTGTAAAGGATAGACATCATTATAGGGAGGAGAATAAAGCGTTCAGGCTTTGGTGCATGACTTGGCGAGGTAGCCCACATCGGGTGAACTCCGTTATCAAGGTAAGTGTCATATCTATTATGTGTATTATGTTCTTATGTTGTTTTTCCATGAACTTTCACACATAGGATGTTAACTGCAAGCATGACATATAACACATCAGGAAACTAAAGAGGTTTCATTCACTTCAAATTCAAGCGCATAAGACTTCAACTTTACCTTTAATTGCACATCGCTCAAGTAAAATGATCTATAACTGACCCTTTTGAAGGAGTGACATAAACATCCAATTATTGGAAACTTATCGCCCCCAGGTTCAGATCACAAGACTAAGAGTATCTGGGGTATCTTTGGGGTCATCAAATTTGATTTCTGGATTAAAGAGGTGTTCTCCTTTGAACAAGGAGATATTTTCCTCGATTTGTATAGCCATGTGATAAGCTTCTGGGATTGTTCTTGGCCCTTTTTAACTGAGGAAAAACCCTAATTGCACTAAGAGTGCATTGGTATAGAGGTAAACGAGGTGCCTTTTTTTAGGACGATGGATTCTAGGAATTTTTTGTAGCAAATTCTCAAACTTGGTATCAAATTCTTTGACAATATCGTTCTTAGTTGTTTCATGTACTCGAGTATTTTTATTAGCATGTGGATATCTTCTAGTTTAATATTGCATTTCTCGAGAAAGGTTTCTTCTAATTGGTCCATAGATGTGATGCTAGCATTAGGGAGATTATCATACCATTTCCTAGCATTGTCATGAAGAGTGGTAGAGAAAAATTTCATTGGTAAATCTTCAACATCATCACTGATAGGGTGGAGTTGAAAGAAATCCCAAAAATTACCCATGTGATCTTCCACCCTAACCCCATCATTAACAATGAATCTAGGGAGCCAATTTTCATACCTCGGAGCCATTTTTCGAGGGTAACCCATAATTTCACTCATATCCAAGGGTTTACAATTACATGGGTCCCATTGAGAAGCCATGGTTGGCTTTATCATTAGTGGAGTCGCCGGATAATCCTTCTAGGGATTATCAAAGGGAAAAGAGGGAATCACCCTTAGTGGAGTCTCGAGGTAAGATTTGAAGAGTGAAAGGCTTTGAGAAAAAGGCTTACCAAAAAATTTTCGTTCGAGGAAAATTGACTCGATGTTCCCCGACAACGGCGCCAAAAATGCTATCGCACAATCTATACTTTCCCAAATACTGAAGGAAATTAAGATTAAATTGACGTAACAAGGAGGTAACCCTATCGATGTCACCCAAATAGGGTACCTGTTTCCCTTTAGGAGGAGAAAAGCCTCACTCCAAGGGAGACGTCCCAGGACCTAGTTGGTTGATGAAGGGAAAAAAGATACACTGAAAACCCACCCCTCTCTCTATGTCACTCGACAGAAGACGTCACTTTGGTGAAGTTGAAAGGGACAAGGGAAAATGAAAATGGGTATGTACCTGCCCTTTAACAATGAAACATCAAACCTTAGTAGCAACAATTATAATCAATGATTTTTGAAACAAATTATGTGTTGCCTGAACAAGTTACTATACAATGAAAGTGAGATCACAATAACAACAATGTATCTTGAAAGGTGCAAGTTATGATGACAAGGAAGAGATACAATAGTCTTGCAAACTTGATAATGGTTTGTCACTCACACTTTTCAAGATAAATACAAGTCAATGAATGACTTAAATGGTTGTCCAAACAACATTAATTAATGAAGATGACAACAATAAAACTACTTCAGAAAAGTACTATAATAGAGCAATACGACATTACTTCAATATCCAATGATTATGGTTTTCTTAGTACAAATGCCCAATGGTTTTATGGATGATTTTAGGGATATTAAGGTCTGAAACAATGGTTGTAACAACAACTATGGCAGTAGTAACACCTCTAGAATTTGCACTCTAAAAAGGAAATTAAACATATAGTTTAACACTTATTGATAGTACCTTTCCCTATACAATTTCTGAATTGATTTAAGTGGCCAAACAATTTTGGATAGGCTGCAAAATGATAGTTGTAGTAGTGATTATGATAACAACAACTTAGTGGTTAGTATTCCTAGACTAGGCTAGCAAGTTAGTTTAGGTTGGTAAGGTATCAGGTAGAGAGATTGAGTTTGAAGATTCTTGTCAAGAAACAAGGGTTTGAGACTAGTGCCTTTTAGGGGTAAATGGAGTCAATGTGGGCAACTCCTTCTAAGGCTACAAATTAATGATGATGATGCAAAAAAGTCTAAGAGGGAAAAAGCATAGGATAAGTAGTAACTTAAGTCCTCCTAAGATTTGACCTCAAGAGAAAAGATGCTAGGGTGTATGCAATTCTAGGCCATAGAGCCTTGCTTCCCTTAGCCCTTTTATGGAGTAAAACTTATGCAGTAATAACTAAGTCCAAACCCTTAGAGTGCTATCAATTTAGGGCTCTAAGGTTTCACTATTTACTAGATCAATTTAGTGAAATATTGACAAATATAAAGTAATAAAGTAGCAATTTAAGTCTCTTACTTCAAGCATTAAATATAACATGCAATTTCATAATCTTGCATGAGAAAATAAAAACATACAATAAACCATTCAATATATGATAAAATGCATATTTAAATTGCTTACACCAAGAATAATCATGAGAATACCATGCCAGATCACCATAAAACTCCAAAAATTGATCCAAGTTGCAAATACAAGCCTTAAACAAGAGTGGCGCCTCACAATTTCATCCAATAACCCTAATAGGGTGCAAATTTCAGAACTCTTGTGTCCAAGAACAAGTTGTGATGTAAAAATGAGAGTACTTTATGTTTTTATACAAAATTTTGACCTTTATTTAATTTTCAGGTAAAAAACAAGGCCGACCTAGCCAATTTACAACAAGATTCAATTTTTACATAAATACAATTAATTTGCATCTAGAAACGCTTCCAAGGGTGATGTCATGACCCTCTAGGGTGACGTTGAGCCCCATAAGTGAAACGTTGGGCTGGAAAAGTAGGGCACTTGACCTCCAGAAGCCCCAAGTGATGCCCACACGTGCCACCAAGCTCACAAATTCCTCCAAAAACAAAACCCTAGCTATGATTGACATCTAGGGATATGATGATGATGTATAGGGCCCTCAAGGGTTAATGTCCATGTGGGAAGAGCAAGGTCCACTGGGTCTAGGTCTACCAGGCTGCCTCCAAAGGAAACATCCTTCTTTCTCCTAGTGAAAGTATTCAATTTCTTTTTACCTGTGGCTAGGGTTTCAAAATCCATCTATGGGATTTAAGCCCCCATTAAGGTCCGAGCTAATCATTCCCTCATGTGTACCTGTCCATCGAGCAAGGTATTGCAAAAAAAACAAGTATTCCCTTCAGGGGTTCATAAGTCACAAGGATCATAACATGTAAATCACATCCAATAATTAAATTACCCAAACATGTCCATCAAACCCCCCTTAACCCAGAAAAATGCTCAAAGATGTTATGAAATTTGACAAGTTAGGTTTGGAGAAGGCCTCGGGGTGTCCTATTGGGCTAATCTCTCTTAAGTTTGGGATGTTTTCTCAGGTGGGGTCTAATATAGGTCATGTAAGTGTATGAGGTGGCATGGGGTGCATGTAATAGTAGGGAAATGTAAAGTCTTACCTATGGGTGCATTTGTAGAGGGCGGGCTGCACCTTGTAATAAACACAATTATTTCCTAGCCCATTCATTGCCCTTTACTCTTAGCTTTATTTATTTTGATATTTTTCTTTTGTGCTTCAAGGGAATAGTTGAGGGCCATTGTCTTGACTTGATGACTATATGTGACAACGTTATCCACAAACATTTCATAGAAATGAAAAGGTTGGCTCTTGATGAGACACCCTTTCTCTTGGCTATGCCACCAAGAGACACTACCCTGTTTTGGTGACTAGATAAATAGTAATGTCATACCACTACATTCCAATGGTCATAATAGGTYGGCTCTTGATGAGACCCCGTATTTATCAACTAATACCTTGAGTGTTTATATTATCTTATGGGTCCTCTTTTCTTACTGAGAATATTTTCACTGCTTTCTCGAGGATCCTTGGACGAATCCTCTCRAAGGTTTCAACATTGGATTTTAACTCTTTCCAACTACCTTTACCCTTTGGGCCTTTAGCCCCTTCTTCCCACAAGGTAAGGTACAACCCTTCCTAGTGTAGCCAATCCCAATCCCCAAACAAGGATGTGGGGGATGAAAGGAATAAAGATGGAAAATGGTAAGTATGGAGGGAACGAACGATGACCGAACATATCCACCTGATAGAAACCCATACTAAAAGGAAATCAACTTACTAGGAAACCCTCTCACCCCTCCAGGTATGAACGAGGCAAAGAGCATAATTTCCAAGAAAACTTCATGAAATGAAGAAGGATTCAATACAACATATTCAAGTGCTTCAAAAATCCGAGTGATACATACCATGATACCCAGACTCATTACCTCATGGATCAAGACCCACTATTTCTCTAGAACCAAGTTGTTGGGATGGATACTGTTGTTGGTGATAAGTGGACTGCACTGATGAAAACAGGGGTCCACCGGGGCCATGCCTAAGTCACCTGGATCTCGATAGTATAGGGCTTGTGGGGCTTAAGACGTGATCTCCTTAGTTATCTCTAGGCTAGGGGATAACATGGCCCATATGGCATAACAATTTGTCCTAAAGATGAAAGTCAGTGGCAGTCGCTCCTATGCCCAACATCTAGTAAGTTGTAGCAAAGTCAGGATCGCTCTTGTAGAGTTGGGGCCACTCAAATGCCTCATGGCTATAGGAGTGGAGCACCATGGTTAAGGATGCAACTGGATTTCGACCGAGGAAGTCAGTGACATGATTGGTGCTCCTTTTCTTATATTTGATGTTGAGATTGAACTGTTGAAAGTATGTGGACCAATTTTGATGGAAGTTGTTCTATAATTTTCCTTGTGTTTGCATGAATTGCAGAGGCTTGTGATCAGTGTGGATGGTCATCTCCTTCCTGAGAATGTAGTTCTTTCATTGTTGGAAATATTGTACATTGGAATACATTTATTTGTCATAGGTGGGGTACTTACAGACAATATATGATAGTGTGTCACTTTGATATACCACTGGATGACCGTGTTGAGTGAGAATTGCGCCCATGGCATAGTTTGAGGCAACGGTCTCAATCTCAAAAGGTTGTTGCAGATCGGGTAAGGAGAGTACTGGAGATGAGCACAAATGATTTTTTAGATCATTGAATGCTTGATGTTAGGACTTACCCCACACAAAAATTTTCTTGCCACCACCCTTGGTTAATTGGCTAAGGGCCCACGCAATATGGGAGAATCCCAACACAAACTTGTGATATAAGTTGGCAAGTCATAAGAAAATTCGAAGCTCGGTTAGTGTGGTCTAGGCTGGCCAGTCACAAATGACTTGGATCTTGTTTGGATCCACATGTACACCATGCTCATAAACAATGTAGCCTAAGTATTGGACCCTGTTCATGCCAAAGGAGAATTTTTCCAAGTTAGCATATAGCTTGTGTTGTCATACAGTGTGAAGGAACTACTGAATATGTTGCAAGTGTTCTTCCCAATTATTGTTGAAAATGAGGATATCATCCAGATATACGACTATAAAAGAATTGGTGAAAGGCTGCAGTATATCATCCATCAATCTCATGAAATTTGTTGGAGCATTTTTCAAACCAAAGGGCATGAGTAGCCATTCGAAAAGACCTTCTTTGGACTTGAAGGAAGTCTTCCATACATCAGTCTATTATAGTGGGACCTAGTGGTAGCTATACTTTAGGTCAATCTTACTGAAAAAATTTGCTCCCTTGAGCTGGTCAAGAAGGTTGTCAATTCAGGGAATTGGTTACTGGTTCTTGACTGTGATTTTGTTTAGGGCCCTGTAATCAATACATAGTCACCAAGTCCCATATTTCTTCTACACGAGTATAATTGGGCTCCCACAAGCTGAGGATTTGGGTTGGATGTGCCCCTTTTGAAGAACCTATTGGATCTGTCGCTTGATTTCCTCATTTTCCATTAGAGAGCGGTGATAGACTGGCCCATTGGGTACAGGTGCACTGGGGTTTAGATCGATTGAATGTTTGACCTAACAGTGTAATGATACCCCGATGGGTGAGGAGAAGATGTCTTTGTATTCTTCCACGATTTCGTCCTCTTGCTTCTACTGTGTGGAGAGGCCATGGATGTGGGTGCAACCTTCTATTCACTTTGAGAGAGAATCATGAAGAAGAAAAATTTCCTAGTTTGGGAAATGACCTTCCTGGATTTCTTAGCAGAGATAAAAAAAAATGGCGGTAGGCGGAGCTACCTCTTGTATCATGTACAATTGTCTAACCCAAAGTAATAATAACACTACGAGGTCTAGACTCATATACAACACTTCATTTCCACAAGTATTGTTGGCCTAAAAGAACATCACAAACTTTAAGGGGGGAAATATCACACAATACTTCATCCTTGAAGGGCTTGATTCCATAGGGAAGACACCATTGTTGGATGACGTGAATATCTCTTCCTTGGTGGAGCCACCCAATGGTGTAGGATTCCTGTGTGGTTTCATCGATAGGTTCAACCACTTGATGAAATTTATTGAGATCGAGTTCTTTTGATTTCTGCTATCGACAATGAAATGCAACAGAGCACCCTTCATCCACATCTACGAGTGAAAAAGGAGTTCACCTTCCTCCGGTTCTTATGGTTCACTTGGATGGACCTTGGTGGTAGCGTCAGTGGAACTGGGTTCTACATCAATGATCCACTTCTCCTTGTCTCGATCTAATTCAGAGTCAAAACCTACCTTTGAATATGAGGCTTTTAGCTCAGCCACCAACAATTTCTTTGAGCGACATTCATCGATGTTATGCCAAGGGATTTTATGGAATTCACACCACTTCCTAGTGTCTTTCTTTGTCTTCTCATTACCCTTATTTGTTTGCGGCTTGGACTGGTTTTCCTAAGGGGGTCCATCCTTGCTTTGTCCTTTTTTCTATGGGTTGGGGACACCTTTTCCCTACTTCTGTTGTGAGGAATTTGCAAATACAAACTCCTGCTTCTTCTGTTTAAATTTATGCTTGATTTTGGAAGCATATCGAAAAGTTGCGCCTAGTAATGAGATGTCCATAAACTCTATTTTTGTTTGGATGTATCTATGCAGAAAAAGGGTACTTGAGCACCAAATGTCGTTCAAAGCCTTTGATACCCAACTTGGTGCACAAGGTATAGAAGATATTTGTGAAATTTGGTATTCTCTGGTCCCTTTCCTGTCCCAGTTTGGTCCATTTCATATATTGGTCATTTTAGCTTCCACTAGGGTAGCATTGTTCCTTAATAACATCTTTGAAAGAATCCCAAGTGGGTGCAACTGAAAATATTGTAGATTCCTTAGTGTCCTTTTTCTCACAATAAGTCTCTCACCAATCCTTGACATGGATGACAACCTTAAGGAGTTCAAAGGTAATATTTTCTCTATTGGAAAAATTATGGACCAAAAAATACCCTTCTAGCAGATTCAACCATTTATATACAACATCTACATCTATCTGGCCTTCAAATAAGGTGATATCAAAATTGACTTATACCTTGAAGGGGGTGGCACTTCCAAAGTGGCTGCTTGATGAATATGTGTCACCTGTTGATAGCCTTCGAAGGATTTGTGCAAAGTTATCCATCATCTCGTTCATTTGTTGCACGAGGGCTTCCTCGAGCAACAATTTAAAAGGATCTCATACTCCATCATCTCTATTTTCTTCCTCCATGGGAGGCCATTGCTATCGGAGGGGAAGGTCTTGCAAGGACTCAACTACTTCGAGTCCCAACTCTTTGTACCCTAACCTCGTTGGGGACATGCACAGAGGAAAAAATAAAGAGAAAATCGTTATGATACCACTGATCTGAATTTATAAATGGAATGAAATGAACTACAATTGTATAGCAAAGAAACACATAGAGATACAGTAAAACTTGGCTTATGTTAATAAAGAGAACCTGCTGAAACTGTAAAAATGCAGATTGAAACAAACTTGCTCGAATGGTGGAAACTTATCTCTGATAAGAGATGTGATGGCTACGCTCATTCACAAGAAGATGAGTACAATGAGGCTCCAAATGCCTTTTCAAAATAAAACATAAATGAGAAAACCCTAAACTTCCAAAACTCTAACCCTAGGAGATGAAACACCAAAAGGTTTGTGGGCCCCAATGGGGGTAGTTGATATGTCAACTTCCCGAGGGTGTAACATTTGCACATGATCTCCGTTTGGGGAACTCGATACATTGTTGGAAACATATAGCCAATGAGTACATATTCCATTTATCCTAGTAGCTGCCTTCGACTATAGGTTAGGCGCTGCTAATCCCAAAAAATGTCGTTTAAGGCCTCAAAATGACCCCGTAAGTTTGGGACCCAAAAAAAATGTAAAAACTTCCAAAATGGAAATTGTTCTTTGAGCCAGTGGAATAGGTGGCTGGCCACCATTATCCACTTAGATCAATTCAGTACGATATAGAAGTAGTATAAAGCAATTATGGTTTTATAGTCATAGAATAGACTCATCAATAGTAGCTGGATTTTTTCTATGTATACCAACTCTCTTATGTTATACTCAACAGTTCTAGTCACACCCTTTTTAATGAATAAAATTTTCCAGTCCCTGTGAAAAAATAATAGTAAGATGATAAATAAATAGTATATAAGAAAAACATAATTGATGAGTGGTGTGCTCCATCTTATGAGTGTACTACTATCTATGCCTTATACTATTTATTTGAATAGAGTATGGGAAAAATGTAATTTTTTAAATTTAGTGCTAAAATGTATTGGATCATTACAAATGGAGCATCCATATATATATATATATATATGGATTACAAATTTCAAATCACTAAAAAAAAGTAAATTAATAGATAACAAACAATTTACATGTCTCTTTTTAGTTGATGAGGTATGGTTTTTGTATAGAGAAAAAATAAAAATTTGGTATTGTTTGAAAAATTAAAAAACAAACTCTCGGATGGGGTGTTAGTGCGGGCCACATGGCGGGAGGAGGAGGAGAGGATAGGCCAGTGCGGTAGGGAACCATGTGTCGGGCTCGTGCCAAGACCCTCCACCTAAACCATGCATTTATTTGCTTTTACGACGTCCGCTGCACCATTAACGTTGGTGCGCCCGACTCCCATTGTTGTCTCCACCATGGCTTCTCTGTTTGCAGGCGACTTTAACCCCCGCATGCGACCCGACCCTCTTATCCCTCAGCCGCCCAGACCTGGCTCACTCTAGTTTCCTTCTTTCATGGTGCTCACCGCCATCGGACTTCTCCAGGCTCTCCACGTCCATCCGGGGCTTTCTATTCAGGTTTGCCTCCCCTGCGAGCTTAGAATGCCGTGGCAAAGAGGGAGGCCAAGGATAGGATCTCCATGGCATCCTCCTCGGCCCCGTGTTTCTGCTTCTCCCCCTGGCTCACCCTCAACGCACTCCTCGCAGCCTTTGTAGCCCGAGATGGAACCTCTCGCCTCCTTCACCCCGCCTGCCTCCCGGTTCGAATGTCTGGTCATCACCGATAGCTCGCCAGGATCTCTCTCACGATTTCCCGTAGCTCCATCGAATTCCATAGCCAGCGAGCCTTCTTTTGCACCGGTAGCCTGCTCCTCCCGCCCACCCCTGGAGGCGCCACCCTTTCTTCGGAATGCCTAGCACATGACACACTTGTCCACCGACTTCATCCTTGATTCGTAGCTGAAGGATAGTCTGGCCATCCTCTATGGGCTGGTTTTTGAGCTCCGGCAAGGATTGGAGGACCTCCATTTCCGACTGCAGCTTTTGGATGGGAAAACTTCAACTCTCCTTCAGATCCTTTCCACCTTCTAGGAATCTTTCCACTCCACTCTAGAAGTCGTGGCAACAATAGAGATGCCACATGCAGAGGCCGTCGATAGGAATGAACAGGTGCAACAGCCAGAAGGTGACGACTTGGTGCAGGTCACGCACGGGGACACGGAGGCTGTAACAGCTATGGGCATCCACGCGCACAATCCACCCAGAGTCACCCTGCCAGCTGCCAACCTCGAAGGGGGCAACTTGGCTGCTGGCATGCAAATGGAAGGGAAAGGGATGCCCATCGAAGAGGAACCTTGGGACGCAGCCTACCAAGCCACCTGGCTAGGTTATTTTCCAAGTGTCTGATCCCTCTGGGGATCTGATCTTTTTACTAGTTTATTTTCTTAGCTGTAGCCTGATCAGATTAGCTCTGTTTATCAAAGACTGTCAGACTATNAAGAGGAACCTTGGGACGCAGCCTACCAAGCCACCTGGCTAGGTTATTTTCCAAGTGTCTGATCCCTCTGGGGATCTGATCTTTTTACTAGTTTATTTTCTTAGCTGTAGCCTGATCAGATTAGCTCTGTTTATCAAAGACTGTTAGACTATAAATTGCTAGACTTCGTCGATTGACTAAACTGGTTTCCCCTTTCTTGAGGCAGTTCGGTAACTACAACACGATTGTTTTCAAGCTTTTGTAACTCTGGTTTGGTTTTTGAAGGCCCTTTATATATAAAATCTCTTACTTACCAAAACAAAAAAAAAAAAAGTTAAAAAACAAACAAAATTCAACATAAAAACAAAGTAACCAAAAACGGGACAATCATAAGTGAAAAGTAAACATTAATGCTTGTATAGCTTGAAGCACTAAGAAAAGTTACAAATAAAATTATAATTCGGTGATTTTTTTTTTAACTCTAATATAATATAATGCTCTTATACACAAATGCACCATGCATTTATAGATATTTGGTGCACCAATAATAATTTTTTTTCATTTAGTTTTTTAAAACTAATATTTCCATTACAAGTGCATACAATGCAATATCAATGAACATGTCTTTGGTGCTCACTAATGTGATTACTAAGTTGGAGCATCAGTGCTATAACTATTTATTTTGAAAGGGTACCGATAATATTTTTTTAATTATTATTTTGAAATCAATATTTTAATTCAGTGTGTGTTTGTAGATATGTGGAGCATGGATGATATTTTTTAATTATTTTTTAAAACTGACATTTTATTAAAAATCTGTGCAACCTATCATTATGAGTGTTTGTTGTGCACACTAGTACTATGATTAAGTTAGCGCATTGGTGCTAAAACGGCATAGTTAGAATCGACAATGGTAATATTTTTTTAATTATTGTTTAAAATTGTCACTTCAATTCAAAAAATTTAAAACTAATTTGATGTGCAATATATCATAAAACACAAGTACATTAGTACGTGGGAGCACTAATAATATTTGTTTTTTATTTTTTATTTTATTACACATGCATGCAACGTAATGTTCTCATAAGTTAGTGCATCAATTGGATATTTGTGTAGATATGTGGTGCACCAATAATATTTTCTTTTAATTATTTTTTTAAAAAAATATTTTTTAATTATAAAATTAAATCTAATTAGTGTTATATATCACAATGCATTGGTGTGTAAAGGTAAAATATGCATTGGGGAGCCAATTTTGTACAAGTGTGGGATACAAATGTAGGTTCCAAAAATGACTTACCATTGTGTATGTTACCTTATTGATGATCTATAATGGAGTCAGTTATTGGGTAATTTTATCTTATGGTTAACGAGGTGAAGCGGAGAGACGCGCTGCAAAAACCCTAGCAGCCTCGCAAGATCGATTGCCGAACTCAAGCAACGAATCCCCTGCGCATCCTCGCCAAGCGCAGCCGCCATACACTCGGCCCTCACTGTTACACGAGGTATGGCAACAGGAGAGGGGGGGAAACCCCCCTCTTACCGCAATGCAGCGGCAAATGACAAACCAGGGACAAGGACGATGCGGCCCCCATTCGAGCCACCATCGCAAATCAGGGATCAGATCCTCGCCAGAGAGAAAAATCCACAGGCGGAAATGGACACAGAAGCAGGAACCTCTCAACCAAGGCCGCCGAGAAGCTGGAAACCAGGCCAATGCATACCGCAAATGGAGAAGCCACCAAAGTATCTCATCAGCTCAACCCGAGTTGGAGAACACATGCAATTTATGAGAGAGCACGCCCTTATTGGCAAATTTCTAGGGCTTTGGCCATCAGAAAGAGACCTAAAAAAATGGATCAAGCACTGGTGGAACCCCAAGGGGGATTACGAGCTACAACTCAGCTCCAAGGGCTTCTTCACCATTATTCTATACAACTTAGAAGACAAAGACCGAATCTTTGAAAATGGGCCTTATTTCTTCAACTCTGCAGGACTGTTTTTACGCTTTTGGACAGAAAGATTTAGCCCAGACAAAGAAGACTTCACCATGGCTCCTGTTTGGATACGCTTGTACTCACTCCCACAGGAGTTCTGGCTAGAAGAAATCCTAATGGGTATCGGGAATACCCTAGGAAAATACGTGAAGGCCTCAGAAGCCACAAGGCAGCGCAAATACACCTCATATGCCAGAATATGTGTTTACATGAACATATCTAAAGCATTGCAGGGGGCAGTAAACCTAGAATACCAAGATGAGGACTGGCTACAAACTCTGGATTATGAGCATATACCATTCAGATGTAGAAGATGCCATGAGCATGGACATCTTTACAGAGACTGCCCCATCCTAAAACAATCTGGAAAGGCAACAKAAACCCAGCAGAAAGATGGCTTTACGACAGTAGCATCAAAAAGAAGGAATCCGGCAAGAAAGCAGCCAATGGCGAATAAGCAAAATAATGCCTCTAAGAACTCTTTCGAAGTCCTGGAGCAGCTCCCTGAGAACGAAGAAGTTCAAGACCCACACAAAAGCCTTCAGCAGACGCAAGCAACAGATCCAAACCCTGACCCCAATCCTCCAATAAGCGAGGCCCTTTTGGGGGAAAAAGGAGAAGTTGATGGAGACACCCAAATGGCATTGGACGATCGGGATCTGATAGGTATAGATATGGAGAAGCTAGAGGAGGCTCTGAATCAAACAAATCTGCAGACACTCCCTGAAGAACAACTTCGCAAGGTACACAAGGTTTTCCTCAATTCTTCTGCAGGGTCAGCGGCACGCCTGGGCATAGCGATTGACTCGAACTCGGGCACAAAAAGAGCTCTTCGTGAAAATAAACGGCGTGGCAGGAAGACGGCACAACAACTGATAAAGGAAGCAGGCAACCTCATGATAAACTTAGGTCAGATCCACAAGCTCTCGGAGGGATACCTCTACTCCACACCCCCCTCTTAATGATGAAGATCACCACCTGGAATATCCGAGGGCTAAACGGTAGATCCAAGCAAAGGATTCTACGAGCATGCATCATAGCAGAGAAACCAGACATACTGTTGCTCCAGGAGACGAAATGCAGGGGCACAGAGGCTGAAACAATCTCTCAGCGCGTATGGCGAGAATGCAACTACATCACAAGGGACTCCACCGGAGCCTCAGGAGGCTTAGCCATCCTATGGAACCCCTCCACCGTAACCATCAGCAAACCCTTCACAACGGTAGGCACAATCACTGCCTACTTTGAAGTAACTGGGACAAACCAAACAGGCGCCATCACAAATGTTTATGGCCCCCAAAGCAGTCAAGACAAAGATCAATTCATGAAAAGACTCGAGATGATCAAGGACCTGGTAGCAACCCCGAATTGGATTCTAGGCGGCGACTTCAACATGATCCTGACACTGGAAGAAAAAACCAGAGGCAGCAGAAAACTGGAGCAAGACAACGGTAAGTTCAAAACACTCATTGAACATTTAAAACTTGTAGATATTGAAAGCAGCAATGGCATCTTCACTTGGTCCAATCGCAGATCAGGAGGCCAACATATTGCCTGTCGATTGGATCGCTTCTTGGTAACAGAGGAAATCATGCATTCAGGCTCTCACCTGGAAAGCCTCATCTTACCCAAATCAGGTTCCGATCACTGGCCCCTAGCCCTGCAGTTAGATTTGGGGGAACCCCCCAAATACAAGCCTTTCCGATTTGAGAAATTCTGGCTAAAACACCCGGATTTCAAGAGACTAGCCGCGAAATGGTGGGAACAGGCGAAAATCGACCACGGCACAAGCATGTACAGGCTCCAACAACGACTGAAGAATTTCAAACAAGAGCTCAAGCTTTGGAACAAAAACAGCTTTGGTAACATCCTTCAAAGCATAAAGCACATTGAATGCCGACTGGAGGAGATCCAACAAACCTTCATCACTGGCGTAAGAACAGCTGAACTAATGGCCGAGGAGGAACAACTTCAAACACAGCTGGAAGAAAGACGAAAGCAGGAGGAAATCTTATGGAAGCAAAAGTCTAGGGTG
>JASDQU010101119.1:223455-305686 GCA_032191745.1 Picea mariana | reverse complement strand
CACACTTCATCAAAGTAAATTTCGATGGAGCATCTAAAGGCAACCCAGGACCAGCGGGGTATGGTGCAGTGATACGGAACACAGCGGGGGAAATATTAGCCCTAGACACCGGATTTCTTGGAGACTCAACCAACAACGTCGCTGAGCTAACTGGACTCCTAAGAGGACTACAAACAACAATCGCCAAAGGTCATCAAAGGATAATCCTAGAAGGGGATTCACAAATCATCATCAGATTAGCCACCAGAATCCTACACGGCTGCAATCCTGACAAAATCACCCCGAGCTAGCGATTGCACGGCCTGCTCGCTGACTTTGGCCATCACCTTCAACCCCATCTCAGTATCATCACCTCCCATGTAAAAAGGGAAGCAAATAAAGTGGCAGACAAACTGGCTAACGAGGCAATTGAAAAGGGCGAGGAACATGTAAGCTGGGATGGCCCAGGATCACCAGCTCCAGGAATCCTCTCTTGTTGTCAAGCCTTAGCCATCAGGGATCTTTGCTCCCCGGATGGGGTGACACGCGGAGCGTTAACGCCAAGTGGGAATGCACCAGGACGCGATTTAATGCATCGACTGGCTAACACTCCACGACCATTAACATCGCATGCGTCTACACAGCAACTCTGATATGAAGAGGCCCCTGGCACACGGGACGGGTACCACAGATATGACGAGACCCCTGCGCATTAACAACCTGGCATTAATGGTGTTAATCACGGCAATTGATATGGCTCTCGCGTGAACTTGCTTTGGTGATTATTTGATACGGGAGGTTTGCAGCTCGCAAGCAACTGAGGGCAGCAGCGCTAACCCCTGCATCAACCTCTCACAGCAGCTGCACTTGGTGTAATCACCTTCACTCAAGGGCAATTCGACCAGCAACAGAGTCATTTGGACCTCTCACTACCCTCTCGCCATGCCTCGCCTCAGAGGGACGCCGCGTCGTGGTGCGTCCTGGTACACAGCTAAGTCGCAGCGCAAACGGAAAGATCTCTTGGAGGCATCTCTGGCGATAGTAGCACGCCGAAGGAAGCGGACACCACCCACGCCTCTCACGGCATGCATGGTAGAGGAAGTTGTCCCAGAAGAAGGACTCGAGGACGTGAACATGGCACCGTGGAATTGGCAGTCGGGCACTAGCCTCAACCCTGACACCATGCGACAGACTGATAGCATAGAAGCTCCCGACTACTCCCCCTGCTACATCATCGAAGAAGCTCCCCCCTAGCCAACCGTCGATGCCGCGAACACAGACCAGGCTCAACAGGAGAATAGGGTATAGACAGAAGGGACCGCCGCCGACGAGGATTTCACAGGAAGCAATCATCCACCCCAGCTACCTCTAGCTGATTGGACCTACCTCGACATGTTCTTTGCCGCCCACTCTTGAGCATCAGCAAAGAAACAATGTCCAACAAGTGCAAGACCCTACTCTTTCCCGGCGAGATGGAAGCACACCGAGATCTAAAGCCAGCAACGAATTACACAGGTCACGCCAGGCTCAACACTCGGCCCAGGTTCTGGAGTTGTTATTTCAGTTTTTGTTTTAATATAGCTAGATACCCGGTCATTATAGAACTAGATAGCAGAAGCAGTTTAAAGCTTGTAATTGTAAGTCCTGGTTTCCTATGGGCAGGACGCCCCACAGTCACTTCTGTTAATTTTGATCACTCTGCTCACTTGGTGACAGTTGAAAACGGCTACCCAGCTGTCCTGGTTTCCTACTTAGGCAGGACAGCTGGAAGCACCCATAGTTTTTGTATTTTGCCTCTTCTGGCCATAGTAATATAACAGGTTCCACCTCTTTTTATTTAAAAAAAAAAAAGGTAAAATATGCATTTAATATAGTTGAATATAGTTTTTTTTTCATTATTTCAAACTAATATTTTATTACAAATTAGCACAACCTAAATTTGGTGATTGTGTTTGGGAACACATCAATGTGATTATTATGTTAGTGTATCGACGTATATATGATTAAATAATGTCAAATATAAACATGACACATAATCATTTTTGATTTTTATATGTTCAAATAAACTACTATCATTGACTCAATTGTTTCAAATTCTATTACTACAAGAAAAATATCATTCTTTCAAATTCTATTACTACAAGAAAAATATCATCAATGGAAGTTTTTGCAGTACCACTTCTCCCTTCTCTATTTATAATGAAGGATTTTATAGAGGGAAACAGTCATAAGCTTTAGTGGATTTTTTTTATTTAATGCACTTCAACCATATTTATTGCATTAACATTTTAACATAACAATCACACCAATACACTAACATAATAATCAAATTGATGTGTTCCCAAACACAATCACCAAACTTAAGTTGTGCTAATTTATAATAAAATACTAATTTGAAATAATGAAAAAAACCATATTCAACTATATTAAATGCATATTTTACCTCTACACACCAATGCATTGTGATATATGACACATTAATTAGATTTAATTTTTCAATTAAAATATAAATTTTAAAAAAGTAATTAATGTGATATATGACACATTAATTAGATTTAATTTTTCAATTAAAATATAAATTTTAAAAAAGTAATTAAAAAATATAATTGGTGCACCACATATCTACACAAATATCCCATTGATGCACTAACTTATGAGAACATTAGGTTGCATGCATGTGTAATAAAATAAAAATTAAAAAACAAATATTATTAGTGCTCCCACGTACTAATGTACTTGTGTGTTATGATATATTGCACACCAAATTAGTTTTAAATTTTTTGAATTGAAATGACAATTTTAAACAATAATTAAAAAAATATTTCCATTGTCGATTCTAACTATGCTGTTTTAGCACCAATGCGCTAACTTAATCATAGTACTAGTGTGCACAACAAACACTCATAATGATAGGTTGCACAGATTTTTAATAAAATGTCAGTTTCAAAAAATAATTAAAAAATATCATCCATGCTCCACATATCTACAAACACACACTGAATTAAAATATTGATTTCAAAATAGTAATTAAAAAAATATTATCGGTGCCCTTTCAAAATAAATAGTTATAGCACTGATGCTCCAACTTAGTAATCACATTAGTGAGCACCAAAGACGTGTTCATTGATATTGCATTATATGCACTTGTAATAGAAATATTAGTTTTAAAAAAATAATTAAAAAAAAAAATTATTGGTGCATCAAATATCTATAAATGCATGGTGCATTTGTGTATAGAAACATTATATTATATTAGGGTTAAAAAAAAAATCACCAAATTATAATTTCATTTGTAACTTTTTTTTTAGTGTTTCAAGTTATACAAGTATTAATGTTCACTTTTCACCTATGATTGTCCTTTTTTTGGTTTCTTTGCTTCTATGTTGAATTTTGTTTGTTTTTAAAATTTTCAAATAATATCAAATTTTCTTTTTTTTTCTCTATACAAAAATCATACCTCATCAACTAAAAAGAGACCGTGTAAATTGTTTGTTATCTATTGATTTACTTTTTTTTTTTAGTAATTTGAAATTTAAAATTTGACTTTATTTTTGGTTCTTTTCATTTTTTTTCAAAAAATTCCATAACAACACACCCCATGGAATCGATATATATATGAATGCACCATTTGTAATGATCCAATACATTTTAGCACACCATTCCGTTAAATTTAATAAATTACATTTTCCCCATACTTTATTCAAATAAATAGTATACTTTATTCAACTCATAAATAGTATAAGGCATAGATAGTAGTACACTCATAAGATGGAGCACACCACTCATCAATTATGAGCACGAGTAGGCTCATAGATATTACAACGTACCATTCATAGTGTGTTGTTTTAAAATAGTTTTACATATGGTTTTTGAAAGAAAAAAAATAGTTTAATGTTTAATGAATATTAAAAATGAAAATTTAATATATAAATTTTATTTTATATATATATGTGGTTAATGAATTTGTATGTGAATTAAAGACAATCATGATAATAGTTGATACTAGATATCTTTGTACATGAGTGGGTGGCCTGAGAGGGAAAAAGATATGTACCATCATCCTATTACAAATGAGACTCATCTAATTTTGAAGGATGTTGTATTGAAGTTTTATGAAGAGGACATCTCCCTTAAGGGGAACTAACACTTATTAATACACTTAATTTCTAACTGGGATCATGGAAGATGGGATTTTTAGGTTAGTCTTGATTTTTGGTACCAACCAATAAAGGAGGATTTTTACTTCATCATTGGGTTGTTTAGGAAGGGGCGTGATTTTTATTTCTTCCCTGATATACCACTTGGTATTTTGGGAAAGAGCTATATGGCATATGTGTAGAGACGTGTCGATATATGCATCACTAACCCTAATGAGTTCTAGGTTGTTGAGAGCTGGTTGAGTTTACATTATCTCAATGTAGAGGAGATTAAGTGCTTGTGTCCCTTATGGTCATGACACTAACGCACTATACCTATGATGGATAGAATATTAGTTTCCTTCTGATGCACTGTGTAGACAATTTATTTTGTCGGCCTAAATTGATCAGGTGGTCCGCCATTATTTTGTAAAAGTTTTGTATTGCTAGATCATTGTTGTAGCATGTTTGAGGGGAGACATATCTTCCCCTTTTCTTTAGAGATATTTACTTTTTTTTTTGAGAGGCTTCTGGTGACTTGACCAACATTCAAATGTCTCCCTTATAGGTTGATTAATGATGTGTGTATGTGCATGTGGAGGTATATGTTTCAAAATAGAGTCCAATTGGAGTACCCATGTAGGCCGATCATTTTAGATTTTTTAGATTTGTTAGCTAGTGAGGATGATCCCATCCTCGATCTTGTACATTATTCATATTTATGCATGGACTAGTGAGAATATAAAGAATCCTATTTGGTGAAGATGAGACACTAGATGTGATATTTAATATTATCATTATCTTTTGATCAATCTAGCTGGATATCTTTTTGTCTTATTTAATGCACATATAATCAATTGTAAGATGTTGTTTAAATTGTCTAGAATTATTATTATCTACTATGTTAAAGATGTTGGCTCATATGTTGGTGAGGATCCTCCCTAACATGATAAGGATATGGTAGGGGTGGAGAAAATATCTCATGCCCAAAGGCACCAGGTAAGTTGGATTGTACATTGCATTGTCAAGTGACGTATCATATATGTACATTAATGGCTTGCCAAGGAGTGGTGCTTGTACAACCTTGAGAGATTGTGTGGGACCTTGATATTTCACATATATATTCAAAACTTCTCCACAATATGACATTATTTATACATTATGTTGCTAGTTCCCTAAAACTACTCAAAAGGTTAAGGGCACATTCAACATCTCCTCTTGCAAACATACCATAATCTCCTCACCCTTCTCCTCCTCCACCTATAACATCTCCTCCTATAGTAATTCAACCACCATCTCCTTCCCCTCATTCTCCATCGCCCATGAAATCTCCTTCTCCAGTGGGCCTGCCAACATATCCTCCCCTTCATCCTCCTTCATCTCCAACATCTTCTCCTCTAGGATGCTAAAAACCATCTCCTCCTCCGCATCCTTTTCCACCTTCAACATCTCCTTCTCTAACAGGCTAACCAAAACTTCCTCTCTTTCCTCCTTATCCACCTTTGACATCTCTTCCTCCAACAATTTAAACACCGTCTTCATCCCCTCCTCATCCTCCACTTGCACCACCAACCACACCATCGACTGAGACAACTACTACACTTGCTATTGATGTTATAGAAACTATGGTCACATTGGGTGATCTACTTCCTAGTAGAGAGCCATGTGAGACTTTAGTTTCTACATTATTATCTAGTAGAGGTATTGATCATGCCTCTAATTCTATTGGAAAGGTATTGATCATGCCTCTAGTTTTGGTGGCAAAGAAATTGATTGCTCTATCTCTAGTGGTGGACCTAGATAGTAGTAGTTGAAGTGTACATTGATTCCCATGACATATATTTGATATATGTATTGATTTTGATATTATCATTCATATACAGTATGCTGTTTCAAATCATGTTGATTTTAATGTTGTTTTATTTATAAAATGCATTATGTGTACATTAATGATTATCCGTTTTAAATTAAATTTGAGATGCTAAATAATGTTTAACTTTAGTTATAAGAAACCATTTAATTTGAATTGTGATTGAAAAAACTTATATTTAATTACTACCATATAATGTTTAACTCTTTTTCAAGGTGATTTTTTATTGTCTAGGAAGATACAATATGTTTATTGAACATGTTTACAAACTTGATTAAATGCTTCAATGAATAATTTCACAATTTGATTATTTTTTAAATATTATTTTTTATTAAATTATATTTTTTAAATTAATTGTTAAATATTTTTTCTAAACTTACTATTAATTTTGAAAAAAAATCAAATTATAATAATTAAATTCATCAAGATAATTATCCCTCCAATTTTATGTAGTGAGAACATCTTGCATATTAAATAATCGTGAAATTAATTTTAAATCACATTTGATTCATTTTTAAAATCAATTTATTTGACTAAATATTCTATTAAAGCATACCAATATTTATAAACTATTATATTAAATATATAAGAGATAAAAAAAGACCTTCAACTAAATAAATTGTGATTTTGATGTTAATAGTTGGTAATATTAATCTTACAAATAGTGATAACATCTCACATATTAATTAATGAAAATAATTTTAAATCAAATTTAAACCAGAGCTGCATGACAACTTAGTCCTTGCCAACAATGAACTAAGCAGCTATGCGACATTCTTAGAAATTAAACAATATAATTTAATTAAATGGCTTCATCACATAACATGCATGGCTTTGGTCTAGTTCAATTGAAAAAAAAGAGGACTTACACTTTTATGCTATTCTTTAAAATAAATAAATGTATTTAAATTGGAGATGTCTTGAGATATGTACAGTCCAATTGAAACAAGGAACTAGTCTTTGTATTAAAATGCCTTTAATACTCTGTGTTGTCTTAAGTATACATTTCTCGAGAGAGAAAATCTATGTTCACATGAGCATCTTCCATCATTTCTACAATAAGACTTAAAAAAAATGATCCATTAACATTACAGATAAATAAAATTTGTTATTTCTAATATCTCAACAGTCTAAAACAATGATAGGTATAAAAGTGGATTTAAACAAAGGTTGAAGGAGAAAGACAATGCAATATTAGTTATAAATATTACATTAAGGACACGTATAAAAAGAAACCAAGTATAAAAAGAAACCTTAAAAACATATGTGTAAAAATAAGACATTTAAGATATTATTCCACTCAGAAAATGTTTATAAATTTACCAAATTGACATATGGAATAAATGTACATACAACTATGTTAGCTAAAACCAATTGCAGTAAAAGTAATAAGAAATATTTGGCAATTAAATAAATGAAACATTAAAACTAATTAGGGCCATGATAGTTGCAATTTCAATTCACTACTAATCATTTTATAGTAGTGAGTAAAGTGCCTAAACTGGTGAATATCATCAAGTGAAAAATAACAACATCATAATACTAAGATCATATGCGATTGAAAATAACATAGTTCAAAATAAGACTAAGATCTAAGATGTCCAAAATACAACAAGATTGAAATAGTCTTAGTTTCGTGCTAAGAAAAAATGTAAATATGTAACACTTATACTTTTACCTTTACTCGCTATGTAAAGATGTAATGACAAAACAAAGTCTAAAAATTGATGATTGGGAGCGTATATAATAGCTCAAAACGTTAATGGCACAATAATTTGAATCCCAATAAACGTTGGACATTGTCAAAGGCACACAAACTTCAAACTAATCCCAACATACTATCTCATGTATGCATTCACATAGAATTTTATATGGAAGATGTAGAATTTTATAAGTAAGATGCTTTGGGTGTTTCAAATTCAAATCCCCAGACAGATTGATTGATTGGTGTGTGTCAAAAGTAAAAGGCATGGATTGATCATCTGGATGGATTGAAAATGCCAAACCTGCACGAGTTGTCCCACTATCTTGCAAGCTTATGTATTACATTTCTTCATGAAACACACAGATTCATTGGTGTAATTATTTGAGATGTGGGGATTTTGAGATTTTATTTTTTAACAGAAATAAACCTCGAAATAAACCTCGAGACGTTTACAAAAAAACTTTTAGTTGAATTGGTAGATGTAACGTGGATGGCAGAAGAAGCAACTTATAAATTAATAAATTCTGCTGCTTTTTTTTTCTGTGTTTATAGATTGGTGTGAGCTTTAAATTCCATCTTTGCACATTATTTTTATTGGGCTATATATTAAACGTGATTTGGGATCATGAACCAATATTAAAGTGCCCTTCGTTTAAGCAAGGCATGAACCAATATTGAATGTGAATAAGACAATAAAAACTCTGAAAGGAATTTGAAATAAACTGTATTGAATATGAATAAGACAATAACAACTATGAAAGGAATTTGAAATAAACTGGATTGAATGTGAATAAGACAATAACAACACTGAAGAGACATTTTAAACTCTGAAAGGAATTTGAAATAAACTGTATTGAATGTGAATAAGACAATAACAACTATGAAAGGAATTTGAAATAAACTGGATTGAATGTGAATAAGACAATAACAACACTGAAGAGACATTTTAAGTAAATTCACTGAAGCGTGAAGCCTGAGGAATAAAACAAACCATGCTTAAAGAAAATTCATAAACTTACGCCATTGTATTGAGTTCAAACATGATAGCATTGAGAGAACGAGTAAGGTTTAATGCATTTGACAGTATGAGAGGCAAAGCATGAAAAGTACAACAAATCATATTCAAACCAAATTAAAAAATGTGTTTAAAGTTTTTTTGGAAGGAAATTTTGTATGAATTTAAAAAACGAAGGAAATTTTGTATGAATTTAAAAAACGTTCCATGTTTGAGTGGACTTGTCATCACTAATTATTATTATGGGGAACTACTCATATCACTTTATTTCTAGAAAATTCAAACACATTATGATGAATTGTGAAAATCTACAAATTCACAAATTAAACTATTAAATTGAATTCAAGAAAAATAACATTAAAAAATCATATAAGGTGTAATGTATTTGACAATATGGTGGTCATGCGTTGATCCACTACCTCTTTAGTATATTGAATTTTCTAGATGCAGATCTATTATTTATGGAAAAAAAACAAAGAATTTACTAGATGCAGATCTATTATTTATGAAAAATTCCCAGTTTTTTTTTATTAAATACTTTCCATGAACCTACCTTTTAAACTGGCCATTTTTTTAACTGTTTTTCACAAAAATGTCTTGTAATAATAGGCTAAGTTGGTTAATGGAATATATTGTACCTAAAAGGGGGATGGATCATGTGTCCTCCCTTTAGCTAGCAGATGTTTTCAATTGTTCCACGAAAGAATGAAAAAATGACATATTGTTCATGCATAAGTTTTTATTTTAAATCTTCAGAACAATTCCAGTAGGCTATTCATCTATTTATTGTATAATTTAAATGTTGCGGGCTGTTTTTTTTCAATTCTATTTGCAGTGATTTATAAAAATAAAAATCTACAATTTCCTCAGCTTTGTGATCAACTATTGTGATGATTCTACAAATATTTTAATTTTATACAAATAAGAACATAACTATCATTTAATGACAGCCTTTAAGGAAAACTAGTCAATTACCTTAATTCTTTGTTCAATGTCTTCGTTCTCTCTTGAGAGTTCCTGGAGAGAATTGCCCTTTGTTTCAGGCACCCAAAAAGTAAAAAGGAAGCCCAGTGCGTTGATTGTACCTGGTAGAAGGAGAGTTTTCTTAATCCGAGACACTTAATGGTAACCTTTACTCTGAATAACAACCGAATTTAGATCTTGCGACGCGTACAAAAAACCAAAGGCCCTGATGATGGCTCCAACTTTCCCAGTTGTTGCAGATAACCAGTGATAGGTCGAACGCAACCTCGTTGGGAATATCTCAGTCAGGACAATGAAAGTGGTTTTGTTGGGACTGAAATGGGAGAAGAAGGTGGTTGTATGGAACATATGTGGAAAACATGAAGTAGCTAAGCAACTTCCTATATCTTCCAAACAATTAATGCACCAGATTGAGTCATCTGCCAAAGAATCAATGCATCGGATTGAGCCATTGCCAAACAATGAACCCACACACACACACACACACACATTATTAAATGCCTACGTGTTGCATAGAAAACACCCCTGCATTAAAACAACATTAAAAAACTATACCTATGCAGTCAACTCTTATTAATTGTTTTTAAGACCCTTTACGTACGCCTACAAGTGCATATTAAATTTTGTTTGCTCGTCTGCAGCCTAAAGTCAAGTCACGAATTATTCGATTCCATAATGGAGAATCTGTTGAAATCTATATACTGGAAAAGGTGGTACAAGGATCGTCGGATTGAGGACCCGATTGAAGACTGTCGTTGGATTGCGACCATTCGTCATCAATCTACTAGCAGGACAAGGTATAACTGTGATTGTTGATCATATCATATCATGATCAATGATCCACAACGTTTGTATGACGTGGAGATACTGCACATCTAACATAAAGATCAAGCGTTGTTTATTTTTATTTATAAAAATATTTATTAGTTTAAATATTTATTTAAATTTAAATTTTATTTAATATTGTGTACATGTCAAATTTGTGTAGGATCCTAGGTCATTTGTGTAGGATCCTAGGTCTCTAGACCTAGGATCTAGAGACCTTGCCCGCCAGTGTATGTTGAGTTGTCGCCATCATATCTACAATGTAGAAGTTGTGTGTCATTTTATGGTTGATAACTTTTTATTAACTCTTTATTAAACTGGCTCGAGTGCACTCCAAGTATTAACCTTGCCCGCCAGTGTACGTTGAGCTATGAGTTGAAATGAGCTAAGTTTGCACAAAAGTATTTACTGTGAATAAGGTTGTCTGATGTGATGGAGAGTGAGTCGTCATCGTCATATCTACAATGTAGAAGTCGCACGTCATTTGTACGATGAAGAAGTGGCACCGTCCTTTCTACAATAAGACCCTTAAAAAATGATCCAATCATATTAGAGATAAGTAAATTTAAATATCTAAACAAAATAATAAAATTCAAAAAGTAAAGTTTAACTATAACAAATTGTTAAATTTTTGTTAGTCAACTCCAAACTAATACATAGTCAACGAAAACTCATTTCTATAGTCCTGCTTTGGCAAGGACTAATAATTTCTAAAATCAATGTATTATTTAAATATTCTATTAAATCATAAGAATAATTCTAAATTATATATTGAATATAAAATGAGATAAATAAGACCCTAATTTAACACACTTTGATGATAACAGTTGTTAATATTAATGCTGCAAATATTGATAACATCTTGCATATTAAATCTTGAAAACAATTTTAAATAAGACTTGATTAATTTTTTGAATCAGTTTGTTTCATTAAATATTATATTAAATAATGAAAATAATTGTAAATTATTATATTAAATATTTAAACTGACCCTGGTGATAATAATTGTTAATAATAATCTTACAAAGAGACAATATGTAGATCTTACAATTAAAAATGATCTTGTTGTAGCCACAACAAGCTCCCCATTTCTTCAAAGTCCTTACCAACCTTTGAAGAAATGCCCCCCCTACTAGTCTTTACAATGTCTAACCTTACCTATAATTGGGTGTCATCAATTCTTCCTTGGATAAAAAGGGGAATTATTCAGAAGCACTTAGTTAAGGAACCTGTTACTATCCTTCTTGTTGAATATAGTACCGATGTTGCTTTTCTGATCAATGTAAATACATTTAAAGGGCCCCAGTCGAATGATGTGCTAGTACTCCAACAATAGTTTAACCGGGTACTATATTACCTAGAGGATGTTGGAACCTAGACAGGTAGCATAACTGATATGGTGATGCATCTCAGGTAACTATTCCCCCTTCCCCTTTTCTTATTTTACTAAGAACAATGTGAAGTTGATTTGTTAAATATGTAACTAGGGGGTAGTGGCAATTTCTTCCCTAGTATAAGGATGTTCATTTTTGGTGATTCAAAGTTTGGAATTTAAAGCACTTCATTTGGAGGCCTACCCCTCCTTTCCATATCAATTCACCTTGCTCTGCTTTCATTCTATGGTTTCGATCTCCCCTAAATCTAACTGACAGATGGTTATCTCTAATGCAGTTAATTTTTACTAGATTGTACATATCTAATCATAACAATTACATATATCACCCACTCAATATATAAATACTCCTAATAATATTTTAACAGAGAAAAATGGGGGGTGGAGCTTTATTCAAGAATCTCTCTTACCGAGCTACACTCCCTAAACATGCAGGGTAAGTTGAACATATCACGTAGTTTATTACCACCCTTTACCTGCATAATATACCTAAAACCTCACTGCATTTTACATGATCAACTCCAAAAGAGGCCAAGGTTATACTCTCTCGTGTCTCTAATTTAAATAGGGAAAAGGCATGTTGTGTGACATACTGATGGGAACCCGTTTTGATGGGTAGGATTCATTTGGATTAATTGGGTTGAAATTAAGTGGTAATTATTTTTATTTGTATAACATATGCACTCACATTTTCCTCCGACTGTGCTGAAATGAGAAGACCTTCTTTCTTTCCTAGTAGCATGATGCATTCAACTGCAAAAAAAAATAAAAAAATAGACATTGCAAATATGATGCAAAGGAATAGATCTTGTAGACTGAAGAACAATAACATTACCTGCCAACACTACACAAGTCCTCTCGTGGACTCAAAAGGACCATTAACATGGATATTGCTTTGAACCGTTTCTATTGGCTCGTGCAAATGCGATAGTTTTCTAAAATGATATATCATCTGCACATACACATCACCACGACCCACATATCCACAAATATTACCATGACAACATGCTCAAACATGCCCTTACCAAAAATCAAAAGAATCCTAAGCATAAGCTTCCAAAGACCCACAAGCTTGTACACTACATGACTTTCCCCATGTGCCCCACCATCTCAGATCCCACCCTTCATGGTATTCAAAGATGTATACTTATTCACAACAAAACCCGTCATGCCCCAAAAACCTATTGCACTTTCACACCATGAACAATTGACCCTAAGGCACCATGAAATATTCCCAAGACCATGTCGCGAGAGAAACCTTCCCAAGATCACGTCGCAAATGAAACCTTGTGAGAATTATTTTTTGAAGGCTCACTTGCATACCGCATGCCCAATCTAGTCTAGGAGAATATTCTCGGGCGCTTTTCCAACCTAAAAACATTGACACCTAAAAGCCATGTAACGTCAAAACCTCTCATCCTACGAACTGGTTGAATGAACTCCCTGTGCATAACCTATGGTTCCCTATCCATCAACGAAATCCCATACTGCAAATCCGCTCATGCAAATACATTTTGTCAACTTGAATATTGATGAAAAATGACGAGAATGCTCCTGTACATGTATCACCCAAAATAACCTCTCACACTTATAACATCCCTGTAGAATAGAAGAAGTAGAGGGGATTTTAGATAAGAAAAGGATAGATTTAGGTCAAATTAATTATTATTGTATGATGAATAATAATTTCTTTGGATTGTGAGGTACAGAAAGGCTAATGAAGCAAGAATCCAATAAAGTAGATGTCGATCATCACACTCATGATTTAAACAAATGAGAACCACATCCATGTTCACACAAATCATACAGGCTATGAGTATTTAATGGAATATGGAAGATGACAGGGCATAGGTAAAATGAAAATCACCGGCTCATGCGAGATCATACAGACCTTAGTGGATTAATGATGATGATGCATGTTCTAAATGGGAAGAGTCAAGTAGGAAAATGTTACCAACATCATTACCTCATCGTCATACATCAACACAGACCAATCGATAAGTTATAAGAGGAATCAAGGAACATGGAAAACGTTGTTGTTTATAAAAGAGATGGGTAAAGTGCGAGCTATATTAGCTGCGACAATAATGATAATACACTCCTTCATATCGTTATTTCTTCCAAGAGGAACTGTCAGTTTTCAATAGAATCGAACCAATTAGGAACTTCACTTGTTTTTTGCAAGAAACAAAGTATCGGTCACTAGAGAAAGCACGACATAGATTGGGATATGGCAGTAGTACATAGTTCGAGCTAATGTCCATCCAAATAAAAATGAACATCCAAGTTGGAACCTTACTTTAGGAAAGAAATCAACATTCACAGTTCGACAACTATTCGTGTTTCCAAAAGGGTCAGGCTAGGGAGAAGGATTTCATCTTCTTCTCGGTCAACTGATTCCCCTGAACCCTCGTCGCTAGTCCACGGTCAATGAATATGTTCACCTGTAGTTTTCCATCATCTAGACTAAATTTTTAGGGGGAAATCCCTTCACTGCCAAATATTTAGAGTTTGTCACATTCCCAAGGAGCACCATAGTAGGAATGAATATGATGTAATGATTTATTTTTGGTCCAAAAAATCCAAATGTAATGGGAATAGGAAGAGTAGGGAATTTCTAATCGAACAGTCATGTAATTAGGAAGTCCAACAATCCACCCTTAGTTATACATGAAATACAATGTAAAAAAGAAAGGAAGGGGGATAGAAAGCCAAAATTGGGTATTGTATAATTCTTTATTAGACTCATAGGTGGATTGGAAGTCTCTCCATTGTATTCCTGAAAATGAATTATTTCTTCAAAGGAGAATAATAACAAGCACCTTCATGGTTCATTTATCCAAGAGTGCACTGTTGTTGATTATTTTCTACAAATGTTTTGGTTTTTCATTCTTTTCAATTAGTGCTATGTAGGAAAATTGTGTTAGGTTTTGTGAAACTTCTTGATGTTTCGATCTCACGACTGGGATCATCCTCAGGAGTTTCTTAAGCTCACTAATTAACAACTTTATCTTTTATCTATAAATAATAATGCTCCAAGTTTTGTGATTTTTGCAGTTGACTTATGTATATGGATCATTATTATTGTTTTTGAGATTGTGAAAAATGAGTTTCCAAGCTTCACTAAATTTTAATCCCTCATTTTTGTTTAGGTTATTTCTATTTATTTCAATTTCTAAAGTCTCTCTTATTTTTCTTTTTCCATAATGATCCATTTTGGCGATGAACTTTGTGTTCTCAATGCATATGTGGTGTCCCAAGTCTTCAGAGTGTTCTTCCAAAGCGATCTTTTTGCTTCATTTATGTATAATGTCAACAAAATGTTCTTTAAGCCTCACTTGAAAGGATCTTCCTATCTCTCCAATATATTGTTTTCCGCATGATAAATGGATGGCATATACTCCACTTTGTAGTCTTGGGTTTATGGAATCCTTTGCATGGTCCAACATCTTTCTTAGTGTGATGGGAGGAGAGAATGATACTTTGATGTTACCCTTTTTTAGAATTTTCACAATTTTCTCTGTGGTCCCTTTAATATATGGAAGGTTTATATTTCTTCCTCCCTCCTTATCACCATTTCTACTATTATGAGGTCCTCTTCTTGCCTTTAAAACTGCCATGTTAAATTGTTTTTCATGATAACCATTTATTTTGAATACATTTTCCAGGTGTTTCAGTTCTTGCTTAGTGTGCTCGACATCGAATATTCTTGTTTCTCGAGCTACTAATGTGTTGATAACCCCAAATTTTTGTGTAGGGTGGTGGTGCGAGTTTTCATGCAGATATTGGTCTGTCTGGGTTTTATTTTGATAGAACTGATGTGATAGTGTGCCATTGTTTTTCTTGGATATGAGGACATGTATAAAGGGTATGTTGTTATTTTCCTCTAACTCTATGGTGATTTTTGTGCTTTCTGCTTGACTATTTAGGTGATTGAGTAGTCCATTTAGGATATCTCTTCCATGTGGCCATACTACACATGTATCGTCGACATATCCATTCCACATTTTATGTTTTTGGGGATAAGAACCAATATATATTTTTTCACAAAACCTAACACAGTTTTCCTACATAACACTAATTATTACTACATAAGCATGGACAAATTAATTCTTGTCAATTGTCATTTGTAGCAAATGATTATAAATGAATTAGGAATTCAATTATAGCATCATGCTTATTAACATTTATAAGCAAACAAATATGTAATATGATTTGATTTTGTAAAATTGGAACTACTTTTGTTTTTCACATTCAATTATAGACCTGTAATTGATCCACTAATGTTAGATAGGACTGTAGCTGATCTTTATAAATAAAATTACACTTTCATATTAGAATAGATATGCATTTATAATTTAGCTTAGATTTGACAGAAATTCTCTCTACGGGGAGAAATTCATTTAGTTAGTGGAAGCCGAGTCCATATACCAATGGGGGTTTCTATTCAAATGAGAGTGGGTCTAATTTGGGACCTGCCATCAAGAAATTTTCCCTTATGTCAATTCCAATAATTCCCCCCTCGGTCAACAAAATGGCACTAGAAGGAGGGCCAAAAGACAAGCTAAGCTCTTGGATTTTGTTGTGCTTGTTTTTTTCCCAACCAGTATCCATGTCTCCTTCCTGAATCTCTATGTAACGTACCCAACCACCCAGACCGGGACACGTAACATAAAACTCTCTCACTATCAGCTCTGATACCACTTTGTAACATGCCCAACCCCTTAAAGCTTCTAAGGGAAGGGGTATCTATTTTTTCTTTCTTTCTCGGTTTATTTAACTTAACTTATTTTTGATAAAAACACCTTCTTATTCATTTTTTATGAACTCACAGACTCTCGGTTACATATCGTCACAATTATCCTTCCACAAATTGACCCGAAAAATATTGACACTTAGTCATTTCTCCATCTTCACGTACTTTTGGACATACAACTCTTTACCTCTTCTTCAGAAGTTCGTCCAAAAGTATCAACACTTATTCATTTATTCCATCTTCACGAAATTGCAGACCCACAGACTCATGGAGGTAATATCCTATGACATTCAATTTCATAAGTCCGAGAAGGCTCAACACTTAGTCATGTTTCCCTTTGCAGACTCGTGGAGGTAATGTTTGATGATACTAGTTTTCATGAGTCCGAAAGGTCTCAACACTTAGTCATTTTTCCCTTCGTGGACTAGTGGACTCGCGGAGGTAATATTCTAAATTACTAGATTTCATGAGTCTGAAAGGACTCAACACTTACTCATTCTTCCTTTCACGGACTAGCAGACTCGTAGAGGTAATATTCTAAGACCCTAGATTTCATGAGTCCGAAAGGTCTCAAAACTTAGTTGTTTTTATCATATTTGCAGACTCCCAAGCTCTCAAACTCGTAGAGGTAAAGTCTCATGAATTTCACTTTTATGAGTCTGTGGAGTCTTGGTACTTAGCCATTTTTCCATATTCTACCGTTGTGTGGCATGACACATAGGGTGACACTAGGTACACATACCACTTTATACGTGGCATTTCTTAGGGTGACATGCGACCTTCTTCCATCGAGATATGGGGTACTCACAAAGGGTTTCCATATCGTGGGTTCGACGACTCAATTTCAATGGAACTTGACTCATGTGATGATCTGACAAGGACTCTCCCTTTCCATGTTCATCAATTAGTATCTTCCCTCTTAGGACATGGTGGCGAAATTAGTCAACAAATTATGTCATGATAACGTCACCCTCTTTCCTTTGTCCTGTTCCAATGAGATTCACCAAGATCTACGACAAAGTTTTCATCGTAGCCTCATCCCAATGGAAATTCTAGGTCGTTCTTTGGATTTTAAGCTCATTTTGACCAAGAGGATCTGACCGTGCTAATATCCACGGACCCTATGGTCCTGGATCATCCACGATCACTGTTGATGAATCAAAGGCCCTTGTTGATTTAATATTATGGATTTGTGCTCAACTTCGATGAGAGGTCAGGGTCTCCCACTTCAAACCATTCAACAATTGAGGTCGCATATCAACCATGTCTCGATAAAGGGCCTGAATTTATTTATCGTGCCAAACACACAACCACAATTTTTCTAAAATGAATTAGGGATTCTCCTCTGGATTAACAGTCCATGCTTGAACTTAGCCATTTTGCGGATGTTTTTCTTCGAGTCCTTCTCAGGTCCTACTGAGCCTCGAGAATGCTCACACTTGACCAAGGTACTACATGGTTTTCTCATGGTTTCTTCACAATGCCCTATCCTTTGAAAGACTAGATGGGCTTGGGCATTCTGGAACTGTGGCACATGAAGAACGTATGCTAGGGTATATATATGTGTGTGTGTGTGTGTGTGTGTTATGTATGTATGCATGTATGTATATATGTATATGCATGAGAGTACATGCATATTCCATAGGATTACAATGATTCACACGCTTAGTAGGTACGTTTCTCCCCTTAGGTTAGTACATAAACCTTAGAGTATATGTGTGCATAACATTCATAAAGATTTGTATCCTTTTCAATATACTAGACACACAACTTTACTCGTAACTTACACTCATAAAGAATTCTCACAAGACATGAAGTGTTCGCAAGCAATAATGCAAATCTCTTCACGTAATTAAAAATTATGCGTGACTTCTAGTATCTCTAGAATACACAACTCGATTTACAGACCAAATAGTTACATCTAAATATTATGCCATTAATTTAGCGATACACACATTCATATCAATACATAAAGGTAGATGAGACACTTATATACATAATATTGAGATATGTTGAGTACTGTTGTAGGGAGAACCATTATCCACCTAACCATAGACAAGGTTGTGTTCAACTTCACTGCAATCAACCATCCATGAGCTAGGATATGATGTCACGAGAGGAGTTCAACAAGTTCTTCCCCTGTGACCCCTTTTGCCCTTGCCCTCCCCCTTTTCTTCTCATATTATTCCATCAAGACCTTGTGGATCATGACAGAACTTCTTGAAGTTACTTTCCCATCCATTCTTAACTCCTTCAAGAACTATTCCAACTACTATCTTGACTGATAGTTAGTTTCTAGGGCCGAGGGAAATTCAGATCCATATCATTTTTAATGAAGCAAGGTACTTCCTAGTAGATTCATTCAAAACAATGATGGCCTGCCTCTCACCCACTCCTCTCATGATATCGTAACTTGTGAAGGCCATCCCTTCAACAATAACTTAGCATTCTCTTATTTTATTAAAAACCAAACATATATATATAAATATATAGAAATATTAAAAAATATATCAAGTTCCATTGTTTATTCTTGATCACCCATGGTTCAACTTATTTTTTTTCCATAATAACACTTATAATTATAGACTGGGGGAAACAAGGGTGTTACAATCCCCTCCCCCTTAAAGGAACACCACCCTCGGTGTTCTATTTAACACAAAACTCAATATTTAACAATAAACAAAATCTTATATGTTTGTTTCATGGCATCCTCCATTTCCAAAGTCGCTTCATAGAGACCAAAGTGTTTCCATTGCACCTTGACCCGGGAAATGTTTCTGTTCTTGAGAGATATCTCTCTCATATTTAGGATACAATGCGGCTCTGGTTGGAATTCTCCCTCTGGATCCACCTGTATCAAAACTAGTCAATTATGTGAGTAGCATCATGTATATATATCTTTAATAAGGAAACATGGAATATATTATGTGCCTTCACCATGGGAGGAAATGAAAATCTATAGGCTACATATCCCATTCTATCCATAATTTCAAAAGGGCCACAAAATCTAGGCGCTAGATTAGCACACACTCCCATTCTTAAGGAGATTATCCTTGGTTCGATTCAGAGATACACATGATCTGCTATTTTAAATTCTTTATGACTTATTTTGGTATCTACATAACTCTTCTATCGATCTTGGGCCACCTTCAGATTTTTATTTATCTGGGTCATTTGTTGTTATAGTTCCATTACAATTTCAGGTCCAAGGGTAACCCTTTCTACTAGTTTATCCCAATTGATTGGGATATTGCATTTCCTGCCATAGAGGGCCTCAAAAGGGGTCATTTTCAAGGATTCTTGGTATCCATTATTGTAGGAAAATTTTACCAGGGGTAGATACTCTTCCCATTTCTTGGGTTGATACATTACACACATCCTTAACATGTTTTCTAATATTCGGTTCACCCTCTCTGTTTGTCCATCGGTTTGAGGGTGGTAGGATGTACTAAATAGCAGTTGTGTTCCACAACTAGTGAACAAGGACTTCCAAAATTCCGAGGTGAATTCAACATCCCTGTAAAATATAATCTCCTTGGGCATCCCATGCAGTCTGAATATTTCTTTCATGAAGATGATGGAAATTTCTATTTCCTTTCAAGTGGATTTCACCGGAATGAAGTGGGCAACCTTGCTCAATTTATCCACAACTACTATGATGGCATCATTTTGTTTGGTCTTTTTGGGTAATCCAGTGATGAATTCCATGGAAATGGTTTCCCATTTTCATTTTGGAATAGGGAGGGGATACAATATCCCCATTGGGTGTTGGTTTTCTACCTTGACCTGTTGGAACTCTAAACATTTAACCAGATAATCAGTTGTGCCCTTTTTCATTCTTGGCCAATAAAATAGTTTCCTAAGGGTTGTAATAATCTTCTGATAACCAGGGTGACCAACATATGGTATTTTGTGCAGTTCATCCAATATGAATATTTTCAAGGTGTCACAAGTTGGGATATAGAACCTCCCTTTGTATGTCAGTAGGCCATCACTTTCCAGTTGATAACCTGCATAATTCATCTCAGTGAGCTCTTGCTCCAGGTGTATCTTTGTGGTTTTGAAGAACTCATCTACCTCCTTTGCATTTTTAACTCTTTCCTCGAGGCCTGTTTCACAAGTACTCATGGATGCTAAATGAATTACTTGCATACTTCTATAGAGGGAATCAACCACTCGATTTTCTTTTCCTTTGATATGTTTGATTTCAAAGTCAAACTCACTGATAAGATCCATCCACCTAGCTTGCCTAGAATTTAGCTTGGGCTAGTCAAATAAATACCTCAACCCACTATGGTATGTCATGAGGACAAACCTTCTGCCTAGGAGGTAGTGCCTCCACATTTTCAAAGCATGCACTATGAAAACTAGTTCTAGGTCATGGGTCACATAATTTATTTCATGTTTACTCAATTTTCAGGATTCATTACATATTACATGTCCCTCTTGCATGAGGAATCCTCCAAGTCCCTCTTTGTAGGCATCAATGCACACCAAAAATTCCTTGTTTGGGTCCACAATTTTCAGTACAGGGGCTTGTGTTAAGAAATTTATTAGCTGTTGGAAACTCCCCTCACATTCTATTGTCCAAAAAAATTTCACCCCTTTCTCTGAAGTGAAGTGATTGGGTGACCAATATTATAAAATCCCTTTATAAATATCTTATAGTATCCTACTAAACCCATGAAGGATCTAATGTTAGTGACATCCCTAGGTGTGGGCCAATTTATAATGGATGTGATCTTATCAGGGTCAACTGCTACTCCCTTCTTAGAGATAATATGGCCTAAATAATGGACTTTCCTTTGGAAGAAGTCACACTTGCTAATATTAACATAGAGCTTGTGTTATCTTAGTACTTGGAGTACTAACTTTAGGTGTTCTTCATGATCTTCCTTACTCCTTGAGTAGACTAGGATGTCATCAATAAAAACTAATACAAATCTGTCCAAGAAATTGTTGAGTACACTATTCATCAAACACATGAAAGTGGCTAGTGAATTGGTGAGACCAAATGGCACCACCAAAAATTCATAGTGTCTGTACCTTTTCCTAAAAGAGTTTTTATATATGTCCTCATCCTTGATTTGGAATTGATGGTATCTGGATAACAAATCAATCTTGGAAAAGATGGTGGCACCTCTTAATTGGTCAAATAAGTCATCAATCCTAGGCAGGGGGTACTTATTCTTAATTTTCATTTTATTGAGTTTCCTATAGTCTATGCACAACTTGAGTGTGCCATCCTTCTTCTTTAAAAATAAGGCTAGTGGTCCCTAGGGAGACACACTAGGTTGAATGTACCCCTTATATAACATTTCCTTCAGTTGCAATTTGAGCTCCACTAACTCGGGGGTACTCATCCTATAGGGTGCTCTATACATTGGAAGTACTCAAGGTACAATATCTATTGAGAAATCGACATCTCTTTTGGGAGGCAACCCTGTTACCTCTTCTGGAAACAAATCCCTAAAATATTTAAATATAGGGTGCTCTTCTAGGCTTGGTTTTTGGTCTTTAACGAGATCTAATACTTGTATTGCATACAAAGGGAACCCCTTGCTACAATAATTCTTAATTTGGAGGGATGATATCTTTCTTACTGAGTGTTGTTCCCGAGATTTATTCTAGGCTCACATAATAGTGTCAGGCATCCAAAATTTATAATATTTGCTTTAGTTAACCACTGCTTTGTCCTTTTAATCCTTAAATGCTTCAGAACTTCGGGACTCCGAAGCTTCAATACTTTGATATTATTGCAATAGAAATGTTTAAATCGATCCCAAAGGTTGAAGTTGCGAAGTAATCACTTACCATTAATTGTGCCTAATAAATCATGTTTTAACCTTTAATCTCCGATGCTTTGGTACTTTGACACTATGACACTATGACATTTCATGGATTCACTAGTAATATGACATCCTAGAGGAAAATATTCCAGAGTGACGTGGAAGGATGACATCACATCTAATGACATGTCACAAGAACATGAACATGAGTGACATGTGTCAACCTGAATTGTGCAAATTACGTGTCAAAAAATACCCAAAATGAGTGCCACATGTCTCCATGTGTAAAGAATTCTAGGTGGCATAGGACACGTCAGTCGAGTACTTTACTTTATAAAACAAATTTTGGAACTTTGGAACTATGGAGCTTCGCGACTTCGGGGTTTTTAGGACCTTTAAACGTTTGATATTAGAGTGATGAAGTACGAAGTCCCGAAGTAGAACTTCAAACATGAATTATACCATTAATTAAATATTTCGTAGCTTTGAATCTTCAAATTCCCGTGAATCGTCGATCTTGATAAGTGTAAGATTTGATGACTAAAGATTGATCCACCCTGTCAAATCGTAATGAAAATTGTATTAGTATATACAATGATAATTTTAAAGCTAAATTTTATTTATAAATGACAAAATTAAGAATAAATTAAAAAGAATTTAAAATTTTAATTTAATTCAAAATTTTGATTTATGTTCTAACATAGGCTCCAACTAGGGATTGTGGCTCCTTGAGAGACACTAAAGAATAGCATACCAAGTTCCTTTATTGGGTAAATGGAGTCATTATTTATTTTTGTTGATCTAAATGTTTTCTTTCCTTTAGAGATTTAATCCTATATAGAAATAACAAAAATAACCATATCTAGAAATTTAGAGCACACTTAGTGATAAATCTCAAGTCAAGCTAATAAGAATTTTCTTTCTTAAGAATTTACTTAAGAATTATCTAGGATAATCAAACTAAATTTAACTAGAATATCATACTTTTACTGAATTTGTTTTATCTCAAGGTTATAAATATATTAAGTGTATTTCATTAAGGAAACCGAATTGGATCACAAGTATCATTGAAAAAGAACTAAATAACAGAGTATGTGGTGAAGGTATGTAATACAACCTCATAAATGTCATAGATATTGCTTCACTTCTAGCAGGCTTGTTCAGTACCCCGATGAATTTATCTGTATCTCCCAAATTGAATTTCCTTTCACCACTTCAAAAACAAGATTTCATTTAGTTGAGATGAGGGAAATCATTGTATGAATTTCCTTTCATCATCTCTATTTGGCCAAGATGGGGGCAATCAATTTATGAATTTCCTTTCACCATCTGCCTTTTTAAATTTTATTACTTTTAAGTGGGGGAAATCAATGTATCTACGATACAAGGGATGACATCCATTTTTGATATGATGTAAATCCGACCTGTCTACAGTTTTGAGAATACTCTGAGATTAGTTTTCTTTCAATTCTAGGTATACCTTCACCTATAGGTAAATTATATTAGGAAATAATTTATTTGTTTAAGGATGAACCTTGAGAAAACTCATTAGCTATAATATAATATTAAAGATAAATTTAATAGGATTAGCCTAGATATACCTTTCAATTAGAATCAAGAAATGGGTAAAATCTTTGCCAGACTTGTTAAAAAAGCATGCTTTAATTTTCTAGTATTGGCTAAGTTTATCATTTCTATAAAGACTAATATGATTAAATAATAAAGAAAAAATTATTTGTCAGTAATACTAAAGTTAGGGGTGATAGATGTATTAGAAGTTCTCATTAGCTCTGATGGACAGAAAATACTTCACACAAATTTCTCTGTCATATCCAGACTCCTACTTCAATCTATCCTGCAACAATATTCCTACCTTTCAACATTTTTCATATGATTATTTTCTCTGTTTCGTACCAGTGATGATCACATATCCAATGAAAATGATGTTACAAATATTCTCTTCACCACCTCTCCAGTATTTTTATTCAATAATGAGGCTATCTTTCAATTCATGAGAATCATCCCTCATATCTATTATGAATAGGGCTTACGTACTCAACAAAATAGTAAGGAGAGTAAATATAAGTATTTACCATATTTCCCTTGGAATTTTAAGAAGAATTAAGTCTATTCATCACCTTATTCCAAAGAATCCAATAGAGAGGAGAAATATTAGTTGCAGCCATGATGACTGTGAGTGCTTCAACTGTGCAATTCATACTCTTCAGGAAAAGGTTTGGGAACAAACAAAAATAATCCAAGGTATTCTAAATTCTAGTGAGCAGCTTCACCAACAACTCTAGTCACAGGAATTGCAACATCGTGAGGAATTGACAATGATATTGAGAGTTGTAAGTCAGAATATAATGCGTTTAAGATCCCATCATCGACAATTAAGACAATTGCAAAGGAAACAACCACTAGTGTTTGTTCCCGTAGAATCTGTCGATTCCAGAGCTTCTATAGAGTCGTCCCCCTTTCCTAGGAATCATTATCCTCTAGCTGATATCATTCCAAGTCGTGAAGTAGAACATCAAAATGTTGAAGAGATTCAACCTTTGGAACTCCCAATGAATGCAGAGTTTCAACATTTAGACAATCCAATGAACGCGGTGGAAGAAATGCATATAGAAGATACAATCCACATTAGTATCCAATGATAGGTTACCATGTTGTTTTTTTATTTTTTTCCTATAGCTATAAAAATTGACAAACCTGTGAAGGATCAAGATGCAGAGATGTAGGCAGTTACTATAAAAATTTTCAATTTTTGAACTTAGAATCTCTGTAATTTTATATCCAAAACTGTAATGATATTTCACAGCTCTACTCTCTCTAATGAAATCTTCAACTACTTCTGTGAAAATAAATTATTGTTTTATTTACTGAAAAGTAGATTTTATTTACCGAAAAGTAGAAGATGTTTCATGATTCGAAAATATTTTTTTTTCCTTTTTTAATTTTCTGAAAAATATAAAACGATCATTTTCTGAAAAATATTTACATAAATTTTCAACAATAAAAAAACACTTAAATATCCTTAATTGGATCGTATATCATAAATAATGAGTTCTTAACCCAATCAAATATTTAAAAGGGAAATGAAATGTAAATTCCAATGTAAATCCAATCCAAACTAGTATGTATAATGGGAAACTAAACTACTGCATGAAATGCTTTAAATATCACCCATTGATAATGGCCTCAAGAATCTCTCCATTTAAATTTTCGAGAGAGAAAAAAATTCTCCCTTTGTTTGCTACAATCTTGAAAGGACCAAACCAAAGATGATCAAATTTTCCATGTTTTCCAACATCCTTTTTTCTAGCTTCCCACTTTAGAACTAAGTCTCAAGGAATAAATTCTTTCTCTTTGGATTTCTTATCGAAGATAGCCTTCATTTTGTCTTAATACTTTTGAATATTTTCATCAACTTCTTCCCTGTTTTGATGGACTTCAATTATTTGATTGATCCTTCTTGTCAAATCGTTTGGTTCTTCTTTAGGATCCTACCATAGTTTCATCACAGGAAGAGAAAGATTAATAGGTAGAATAACTTATGTTCCATAAACTAATTGAAAAGGTGACATACCTATTTATTTCTTGGTGCCGATTCCGTTTGCCCATAGAGAAAATTTTAAATGTATATTCTAAGATATGTTATTTTCTGTCAGAACTTTCTTAATTATCCTCATTAAAATTTTATTATAATATTCAACTAGTCCATTCCCTTGAGGATAATAAGTTATAGAATGACCCAAAATAATATTATATTTTTGACAAAATTTTATCATAACAATATGTTTAAAATCTTGTGCATTATCTGTGACAACCAAATCTTGCTAATTCTTCCAAGAAATTAATTACCACTGAGTCTGTAGAATTCCAGGTTGGAATAGCTTCTACCCACTTAGAAAAATAATTAGTGGCTGTTAAAATCCATTTGTGTTGGGAACTGGATTGGGGGTGAATCTCTCCGATGAAGTCTAGGCCCCATTGTTTGAAAGGAGCTTCAGCTTTGACATGGACTAAAGGTAAGGAAGGGAGGTTTTTCTTTCCAACAAAAAGTTGGCATTGTCTACAATATCTAACCCTTGCATTTACATTATTGAACAATTTTGGCCAATAATTGCCTGCTCTTAGGATTTTGTAAGGTGTTTCTCTCCAAGCATGGTGTCCTCCCACATATTCCTTTGTGAAATTCATCATTGACACCTTCTGTTTTAAACTCTTTTAGGCAACTTAATAAGAAACCCAAATGGTCCTTCCAATATATCTTAGCATCAACAATGCAATATTTGATGGCCTATAGTTTTAATGTTCTTGCCTTGGAAGGAGTCATATCAATAGGGCATTGAAAAGTAAGAAGGTATGACACTATATTTTATACCAAGAAGAGGAAGAGAATTTGTCATCTATATGAATTGCTGGCACTTGATCATCAATTTCTTTGATATCTGGGAGAGGATTTTCCGACTCAAAGTGATTTATTCCAAGAGCACTAAGATTTGATTCAACAAGCAGTTTTGTCAAACCTTGTCCTTTACCAATTTGATTGGTTTGATTTCTAGATCATATTCTTTAATTTTCACCAATCATTCACCCTTTCTACCATCACTACCAGGCTGAATTAGGATGTCTTTGACTGTAATGGTGGGTACATATGCTATCACCTTGGAATGTAATAGATGTGTGCTGAAAGCTTTAAGTGCCTTAACCATAGCATAATCTTTTTTTCTAAAATATCATATTTCAACTCTGCATCTCTGAGGATTTTACTAAAAAAGGAAATAGGTTGTTCAAATCCATTATTTTTTTGTAAAAGCACTGTTGCAATTGTGTGTTTGGATGCAAAGGAAAAGCTTAAAAAATCCTTTGAATAATTGGGACTTACTAGCACTGGTGCTTCTCCTATGACATTTTTGACTCATTGAAAATATGCCTTAGCTTCCATTGTCCATTTCATCGACATCATTCCACATTTTCAATGATTGTTCAAATGAAAGAAAATACCATAGTTTATGGATTGTCATGTTTGAATAAGGATTTAGGATGGTTTTATGTGAATGGATACATATGGTTTTTCATTTAGGAACATTGAGGAAACTTGACCTATATTTAGAGATGAACCTTATAATGTTAAATTTTTCTTAATAGATGATGGTGTTAATTCATTTGTAGATATGGGATCCATTTACTCAATGGTTCAAGTGTTTGTTTTAAACAATAATCTTCATTAGTAGATGTTGATAAAGAAGGATACAATGGTATCATTAATAGTTCTAGGTATTTATATTCCAACTATGTACAACATAACACTTCATTTTTATTGTTCATTACATATTATGATGTACCATGTACAAGGAAATTAATACAATGGTTTTGAGATAAGAAGTGAAATGTCAAGTTAGATATCATGGCCAAGACATGTAAGGATACCAATATTGAGAAGGATATGCATTTTTTGGTTAGTCAAAAAGGAATTATGGAACTGAGAAGGGTCTTGAACCATACCCGAAGATCATGGTGGCCATGGTCACTTTTTTAAAATGGAAAAAATTCTCTTAGTATCTTGATTAGTTCCTTGATACACAACTTTCAATTTAGACAAAAGGGGAAGTCTTTGGTGGTGTGATTCTTCTCATAAATGCTATAGACTTCAACATTATTCAATGGGCACTCCCTTAAGGGATGCTCCTTTGTACATTTTGAGAAAAATATGGATATCTCTTTTTCAACTTTTTCATACTTCTTCTTAACCTGTAGTATGTCAAATTGTGATCTTAAAGAACTACGGATATCAATTCTAAAATTTTCCAACAAATTACCAATTTTAGTGTGAGTGGCTTCTCCTCTAGATGACATGGTAATTTTGGAAGAAACATATTGAGTATCTTTCTCATGTCTTGAAGTCCCTCATTGGTATCTTTTACATAACCGATAGATTTGATCATATTATACTTGGTAAATGCCACCTCCTCCCATTAACTTCAAAAGGTCAAAAGAATTCATGTCTTATACCTCTGATCAAGATAGTGTGCAAAGTGTCCTTGTCCAATTTTGTTTGTTTGGACCTTTGCAATTATATTGGAACTTCTCCATGTAGTACTCCAAACTCTCATCCTCCTTTTGTGTCATATTGAATATTTATTAATCAAGGTCTCTCACCTTGTAGTAGTCTTGATATTTATTTAGGAAATATTGCTTCATGTCATCCCATGTATCGATGCTCTACCCACCAATTGCCATGAACTAGTGGAGTGTTGCATTCTTCAATGTGGAAGGAAACAATTTAAGATTTTAGGCATATGTGGTATAGTCATAACTTATAAAAAGGATGTCAAACTAAAAAAGAAAGGTATATGGGTCTTCACTAGATAGACCATTAAACTTAGTTAGAGTTGATAGAAAAATATTATTCATGGATACTTTATCTCAAGGGTCTCTAATTATAAAATCAAAAGTGATAGTGTCACGAGGTGGTTAGAACAAACTCCTTCTTCTGGAATGATGGTGAGAAGAAGATTAATAAGAGGTGGTGTCTCTATTGCCCTTGATTCTTGAGAAGAAATTGATACTTCAAACTATGTTGGTTCATGAATTGGATTATGCTAATAATCCAAATCAAATTAGGTTTTCCACTACTAAACTATTATGTATATACTATTCCTTTAGTGGGAGGATTATGTTGGAGTTACTTCACACACACGTAGGATTTATTTTTCCTAAGGTTTTCCCTATGTTTATTATTCATTATTCAGTCTCCTATATTTTAGGAAGAATATTTCTCTAGGGAGAATATTCTCTTCAGTTTTCACTTTAGTTTGATCAGTTGAGTGGAGTCTAGATGCTACATTGGGATTATCACCATGCAACATTGGGATCATCACCAGATAATGCACATTATCCTTGGTATCATCACCATACTATCACATTAACCATGATTCCTTGATCTCCTCCTCACTTCACTCTGTTTCAGTCAGTTAACTGAAGACTGATAGACTAGTTAACTCATCTAGGTGGCAGTTCACTCCCATACTGCCCGAGAGATTAGACTAGGTGGAAGTTTACTCCCGTAACTGCTGGTGTGTGTTCATATCACTCTAGACCACCAATATAGTGCATTGTATTCTCCTCCAGTGTGCATTGGTTGAGTTATACAAAGTATATCATGTGTAAATTATCATTCATTCATTTGGTTAATGAAAATTCTTCCATTCTTTCTCTCTTGCTTCTTCTTTCTCAAATTCTCTCCACAATTGCGTGTGTTATTTTCTATCTAGATATATTCTATGCATGTTCAACACATTTACATGGTATTAGAGTCAACAGACTTCTAGGGAAAATCCACACCAAATTCTTTTTTCTGGGTACCAAAGATTGAAGACAACGAAAAAATGGAATTCCCAAAATATTTCATTCTTACACCTTATAATTAATTTGCATTGAAGGAGAGGATGATCATGTATCTTTGAATAAGATGATTTCACAGGTTAACCATGAACAAGGAAGCATAACCAACATCAGCCATAGAAAAATCCAAGTATCTAAATCGAATGGATGAAGCATTCAAAACAATTTGCAGTCTCATTTCTCCCGATCTCCTTTTTCACATATCTTCCTGTAAGACCCCCAATGAATATTGGACCACCATGGATGGTCTCTTTAGAAAATAATATGAGATGGGGGGCACATTCTCGAGGTGTAATTTCTCACATTGGATCCAAAAATCTTCGACAATATCCAATACTTCTTTACAAAATTTAAGGATTTACTATCACAATTCAAGGATTGCGAGGTTGATAAATCTAAGGAGGAGAAACAAATGGTTCTCACCATTCTCTTCAAACTTGGTCTTGAATTATTAGTTTTCGTATCCACATTCCATTGATTCAAATTTTCCTTTGGAGCCACCTAGAAGATGCCTTCTCTTGAGGAATTTATCGAATCTCTGACACAAGAGCAGACCAAGCTCATCAACATGGGAAAAATCAAAGGCCCCAAGGCACATGCACTTACTATGAAAGATGGAAGCAGTCATCAATATCATAAATCTAAAGATAAAGACAAAAGGAAAGCACATGCAAATCTGAAGAAGGAAGGGTACTCAAAAACCTTCACTGATGCTTCCAGATCCAAAGGTGGAAAGGGAAGAAAAGGGGAGAAATGCACAAACTGCCATAAAGGATTCCATCCAGAATCCGTATACATGAAGAAAAAAATAGATCTAATGACTCAAATACTTTAGAAAAATAACCTTGGAGATCACATCTGTAAGGTTGACAAAAAGAAAAAGCTAGAATATCGTAGTCCCAAGAAAGGCAATTCTAGCCATGCCTTGATTTCCATCAACTCCTCTCTCGATTCTTGGAACGTATCTTCAGGAGCATCACACCATATGGATTCCAAAAAAGAGGTCTACTATTCATTGGATGCATGCAAAGGTCCTCCTATTTTGATGGGGGACAACTCTCCAGTCAAGGTCACCGACAAAGGAAGGGTTGAACCCACCAACAAAATCTTCAAGAATGTGTTGCACATTCCCAAAATTTATGTCAATCTTCTCTCCATGTATTAGATGAAAAATTATGGCACCGAAAATAAATTCATATTCACACTTGATGCAATGGACATCTATGACATGCAAACCAATTCCAGGGTTGCTACTGGTGAGGTAAATCATCAATCTAGATTGTATTCATTTTCTTAATTTATTGAGCCAGATTCTGCTTTACTTCTTACCCATGCTGATGAAAGCAGTTGGATATGGCATGAAAGGTTAGGGAATTTTAATTTCAGATATATGCAACAACTTAGCAAGCAAGGATCGGTTGATGGTCTACTAGACATCCATTTCTCCAAAGGAATCTGTGAGGGTTGTGTTCTTGGAAATACTTAGAGAGTTTCCTCTCCTTTAGATATGATCCATATTGACCTCATGGGGTCTTTTCCACATCCATGAATAAAAAAAGCATGGTACGTGGTCATTTTTGTTGATGATTTCTCACGTTTCACATGGATTTTCTTTCTCAAGAAAAAATCAGAGGTCTTTCAACACCTCAAAGATTTCAAACCCCTAGTTGAGACACAGTCAGGAAAAAAAATATAAATCATATGAACTGATAACTGGGGAGAGTATGTCAACCATGAGATTCAAAATTTTTGTCATGAGGCAGTGATTCAGTTGCAGCACATAGTTCCCTATACTCCGTAGTAAAACATAGTTGTTGAGCAGAAAAATAGATCTCTAAAAGAGATGGCCTCTTGCATGCTACATGCAAAGTCACTTCCACAGATATTATGGGCCGAGGCACTTAATTGTGAAAAATACATACAAAACATATATCCCCATAGATCTATCAAGGATAATACCCCTTATGAGGCTTGGAGCAGACTCAAATTAGAAGTGACCCACTTTCGTATTTTCGGTTCATGTGCATGGGCCCAGATTCCCTTTGAAAAGAGGAAGTCACTTGATCCACAAAGCACAAAGTGTATTTTTGTTGGATACCTTGACGGTCTGAAGGGACATAGACTTGTTGATATTTCTTTGGACTGGCTAATCATTGAGCATAGTGTCCAATTCAAGGAAAGTGTCTCTCATGTACCTCAACAACCACATGCAGACACCTTTGTTCTTCCACCTGTCAGAGATGATGAACATGCCACATGCCAACTCTTATTCACACAAGAGTTTTGATTCAGAGGATTCATATGATCTAGATACAGAGTCAATACAGTCAGATGTAGAGTTAGTGCATCTAGATGCAAATGCAGAGCCATAGAAGAGGCCCAAGTGGGCCCAGACTACTCTTTAAGATGCAAGGGATATTTTTGGTGATCCAACCGATACTAGGAGGAATTGATATGATTTTTAGGAGCCTCCTCTTGCACTCACTACCACTGAACCATTGCCACCTAGGCATACTTTCTTGGTTCAGTCTTCATATCTACAGTCTTATGGCGAGGTTGTTGGAAATCCATTTTTGGAATCCTGCATGCAGGATTCATCTTTGGTCTGTCGATTGAAGAAATCTTTTTATGGCCTCAAGCAGGTTCCGAGGGCATGGTATGCCAAGATGGAATCCTACCTGTTATCACAGAAATTTGTATGTTGTAAATCAAACTGAAATGTTTACATGCTCAAGAAAACTGATTCACTTCTACTCTTAGTTCTATATGTTGATGATTTGTTGATCATCGGTTTCTCGACTTCAACAATTTCTCTAGTTAAGAGGATTCTACATGAAAGGTTCTTGATGACGGACATGGGTCTGCTACAATTATTCCTTGAACTCAAGATCAATCAAGATGCATTATGCATCAAACTATCTCAGGCCAAGTATGCACGAGATCTCCTTGAGAGATTTCACATGACAGACTTCAAGTTTTCTCCGACTCCTTTCCTATTAGGAGTCAAACTTGAGGATGGCAGGGACACTCCACTCATTGACAACACACTGTACAAACAACTAGTGGGGAGCTTGTTGTATCTCACACACTCTAGAACAAACCTCTCCTATGCAGTTGGCATAGTTTCCAGGTTCATGCAGGAATCGCATGATCTACATTGGAAGGCTGCAAAGCCTATCCTTCAATACGTAGAGGGAACCATCACCTTTGGGATTCATTATGCAACAGACTCTAAATTGGACCTCATCAGGTTCCTCGATTCTGACTGGGTTGGTGATAGCACTGATCGCAAGTCCACATATGGTTACTAACTCTGTCTTGGTTTTGGGCCTATCTGTTGGTCGAGAAAGAAGTAGGCTATTGTTGTATCCTTTTTGCCACTTGAATGAGAAAAAGAGGGACACTTGCAAGTCCAATTGGGTCAGCTGAACAAGACAAAAGTTAGTGAAAGAGTTAGACACATCAAGCACAAGAAATAAATAAACAACTAAGCTAATAAATACTAAAGAAACAAAACTAAAGTGCATAAGGAAATTAAAACCAAAATCAACCAAAACATTGACCAATATTCATGCCACCAATGGATAGATTGTATTAGTGGGAAAACACAAAAGAGAAAGGGAGACTTATGGGTCCCCTCTTCCTCCAAGGGAGGGCTCTTGAATCCCCTATGTGAGAGCTCTTCTTACAAATAGAAAACTAAAAAGGAAATGGTGAAGAAATCCAAAGCTCATTCCCTCAAGAGGTGAGGAGAATGGCTCAATGAAATGATGCTAGTATGCTCCAAGAAGGAAAGAGGTTCCTTGTAGGAGAATAGAGGCAACATAACAATACAAATAGATTATTAGAAATATAGTGCACCCATGGCCTCTTTTTATAGCAAATATTTGAGGCATTGTCCAACCGGTCTATAGTGTGAACAAGGGGCCCTTTAGGTCTTTGACTAGCCCCCCACTTGGATTTAGTTTGGATTTGAGGGTCAAATCGACTTGGGAGCTGAACCAGAAGTGGGTGGGAGGCTGACCAGAATCATAAATGCACCGTTCTTAGGTGTGCTTGGTTGTTTGCATACACAGTCGCGCATCGGGTGCATGTGCACGTTTCCTGTGTTTTCAACTGGTGCACGTGCACACACATCCTTTATTTGTTGAGCACACGTTGATTTTATAACCACTTGTATAGTTTGTGCCCTTTGGAAATACATTTTTTGGGCTATGAATGAACTAATAGGTGTTTGGAGATGCTGGATTCCTATGACCATTTGCGGACGACATTTCAGTGATAACATATGCCCCCTGATGTGTGAGGTTAGGAGAATATGTATAGGCGAAAGACATCAATGTTTCTTCTACTGAGAGTAACATTGTAAGAAAGAGTGTTGAGAGGAATTGCAAGAGCGAACCATTGGAGGGAGAGGGGAGCTTGTGGGACCCAAACCTTTCTCAAGGTGTGGAAAAATAAAAACTGTATACAAATGAGGCGGGCATGCCCCATGCTCGTGTCATGTAACTCAAATGTGTAAGATAGTAACTGAAGATGTATGCAGATGTAGATAACTACAACACCCTCCAGGGCGGGTTGATAATGGAAGATGGCAATTCTTATGGTAAAAATACTTTGAAAAAGAGGCGATGACACTTGTAAGAAGTGTTGATGATTCACAGGCATTGATAGCTCCGCAAATTTCAGAGGTCTTCGGCTAGTATAAAACAACTGCAATAGTCGTGAAGTAAGACCCACCATAACACACGATTGTGTTGGAATCGAATCTTATGGGGGTCAACGACAGTAGAGAGCAATGATGGTTCTCACTGTGTCGTCCAAGACTCCTCATTATAAAGGTAATGAGAGTCAATATACTGTCGCCCTTCTGGAAACTGTGTTGATGTAGACAGAAAAGGAGACGCGACTCCAGGAAGCAAAGGGATTCATGAAATCCACTAGATGAAATTAGGAACTGATGAGATACATGGATGGAGTCAAGATGTGTTGAGACTCAAGACTGTCCTTGGTTGGGGATATATGTGAAGTATGAGTGGAAGGAACCGTGAAAATGGATCTAGCATCAGGGGGAGACTATACGTGGGTTGAAATTGTGCCAGAGGCGTGACAAAGTAGACATACTCATAGATCAAAGGTGCATGGATGGTGGGATACTCGGGGTCTATGAACGATGTCAACAAGTGTAGAATGTAAAGGAATTCCCCAACCAAGGGCGACAGGGGTTGCTTTGTCGGAAAATAAAGGTCCCTAAGGGAGACAACAAAAGCTATGTAAATGATGGAAACAAAAGGCTTTGTACAATTATAAAATAAATAAAGAATAAGTTTGGATAAGCGTACAGATACAAAAATGGATGCCCCAGTGCAAGATGGCTTGGCCTGTGAGGGTGCAAGTTGTATGGAGAATTGGCGGAGGGTGGGGGCCCCATGGGTGGGTTTCTGTATGAGGTAAATGAATGGAGGGAAATTTGCAGATGGGAAAACTAATTATAGATGAAAGTGGAAGGCTTAATGATACTTTGGTGGTGTAGTCAATTTAGAATCGTGAAGAGATGTTCTGGGAGTCCATGGGGAAAGCTAGAAAAATGAGTAGAAGGAGTATGTGGTTGATTCTCGAACATGCGTAAGACTAACGAGACTCCCATCCCTAGGGGGTGAAAGAAACATGAGTGTCAACGTGCCAAAGGGAACTATGAATGGGACAAATCATGTAGGAGAGAGTGCTACCAATTGACAGTATTGAAATGCAGCAGAGGTGATAGTACTGCAGAGCCAGATGTGAGGATCCTACAGGAAAATGTCGGAGGTTGTGAGTGAGAGATGCAATTGATATTCAGAGGGAATGATTACATGCCAGTGTCGATCATATACTTGAAGGGGCTGCATTGATGTGGGATGACCAAGTACCTACACACATGAAAAACTGAATACCCGATGTGAAAAATATCTGAAGTGAAAGAACATATAACAATTATTCGATAATTTTGAACATGAGCATGCGTACTTGGGCGTGTTGTGAGAAAAATGCTCCTTTAGGGCCAAGTATGGATGGTGACCCGGGGGATGTGACTGTGTAGGTGGTGGGATCCTGATCTCTTGGCTGAAGACGTATCAAAAAATGGATGCTCAGAGCTTCTGTAATTGAGCATGGAAGTTTGGAAAAAGGGACTATATATAGTTGTAGGGCCCACATTGCCACCTCAATTGTACCTACTGCCAGAGTGAGTTGACGAGAGGTTTTGAGAGGAGATTTGGATATTTTGGAAGTTCAAACCACCCGATCCAGGATTAGCAAGATCTAGGTTAGTGGTCTCATCCTCCTGCATAGTAATCCTCCTGCGCATGAGCTATTACCTGAAACTGCTCCAATGGAGCAGCGCTGGCTGAACTTAGTGGTATCACAAAGAGAGCAAGGTCATTTCATCCATTTGTTGACTGAGGTTGTGACATAATGGATGTCAGTGACTTGAGTGCTTGTTGATGCAGATGGAGGGGGTTCTTGCTGAAATATTTGGCGTACTATTGTTAGCGTCTGTCGAAATTGAGGTAGCATAGGGAAATGGTGGGTGTAATGGCCATAATTGGAATAGATGGAAAATGTGAGTTTGGTTCACAGCCCTTTACTTCTTGTAGTAGGGGATGCGGTGGTAGTACTAGGTGTGATGGATGAAGCGACGAGTGGTGTGGTTGCTCGAGGGATTTGGATTAAATTGTGTAGCTCAGGGAGAGAGGGACATCTATTGGTGGGGTGTTCTTCTTTCTCGCATAGTGCGCAAGGAGGTTGAAATCTGGGGGGAAGTGGAGTGAGGGGCTCTTTCTTCTTTCATATACCTCCAACTGTAACAATGGTGTTGGCCAGTGGAGGGGAGGGTGGTGCCATTGGAGTTAGGACTGGGATCTGCATTGGGATTCCCTCGATTTGGGGTGGGAGGGATGGTTGAGGAACCATCTCAGGTGGTTGTAGATACCAAACTGGAATAGAAAGCACCATGTTAGAAAGGGTAAGCATTATGTCAAACTGGAAATATTGTATGCCTGATGGGGGGTAGAAGAAGGGGATTTGCGTAATGTCTTGGGGGACTGTCTCCCAAACTAGGATGTGACCCTGGGGGGAAGTGAACCCGGGAAAAAGTGGTGTCGAAGGGTTATCAGGGGGTTCCTGAGGTAGGTTTTCTACGACTAGTGGGACATCAAGGAGTGAAGAAGCCTTGGTGGGAGGAATGGTATCTCCAGTTTCTGTTCCATTGGAAGATATGACACACACTTGTGTTGAGAGATGTATGAGTAGTGGCGCTCCATGGTATGTCCCTAACAAGTATGGGTCCCCTAAAATTCTGGGGCCCATCTCGATGAGTGGGTAGGCATAAAAATTAGTGTTGACAAGAGGTAGGATGTTACCGATGTTGGATGAAGGGTTGGGCTCGTAATGTGAGACTTGGTCGATGGTGATGATATTCCCGTTGTGAGGGAACATCATCGTTCGAAACACACAAGAGGCCACATGATTCATAGCATATAGGTAACTACGCCCAAACAAGATGTTGCAATCGAGCATGGAATCGATAACCTCAATGTCAATAACAATGGTTTTTCTCCCGAGTTCAATGTGGATATTTTGAAAGAGCCCTTCAGGAGAGGATGGTCATCCGTCATAAGCTCTCAAAGTGATGGTGGATGGTATTAGCTCAAGGGAGACAAGTTTTTTCCATACGGTTTTGGAAACGATGCATGTGGATGCACCTTCATCAATGATGCATCGATGAACTGTGATGTTCCAAATTTAGATTGGTATTTGGAAAGCTACCAAAGAGGGGAGATAGGGTTCCCCACAATATAGATCAAAAGTGATGAGTCTAGTATCAGCATGGTCGACTTCCCCCAAGGCGGAACACAATGATTTTCGTTGAGTGGGACAGGTTTGGAGGACTTCCAAGACTAACATGGTTGTAAAAGATTGCGCCAAGTCATCGACCAGACTGTAGTTGTGTGTCTCCCTAGCCTGAGGGTTGTTGATATTCCGTCATAATGGGATGCGAGGAATATGAAGTGGTGGTTCATTGCTAGTGTGTGGGATCATCAAAGGTTTCCCGACTATAAATGGAACTTCTTCCGAAGTGGTGGGAGTAGATTCTGGGGGTGCATTGTATTAATGACTGCACGTTTGGAGGATGATTTCTTCTTCAATAGTGAGGCAGATAGTGCGATCCGCTAGATTCCTAGGGTTTTGATACTGTCCCATATGTGGTGGGGTAGGGTGTAATTCTTTCTGAGTATTCATCACACCTTGATGTGGAATATGTTTTTTCAACACCGCTGGGGGTGGTTGTTGTAAATACTATTGTGGAGCCTGCTGAGGGGCAAGCAGCGCTGGAGGACATGGTGCATTCATGGAATCTTTCATCCATTTGAAGTTAGAGATTTGGGGGAAATGGTGAGTATAATGACCATGCTCACCACAAAGGGCACAAGGGAAGTTCGTCTGGAGGTTGTTGTTGTTCCTCCCTTGGAATTTGTTGTTATTTCCTCCTTGGGGGTTCTAGTTCCCCTGATTTTGGTTGCCCCCAGCAGGTTGGTTCTGTTGGGGGTTGTTTCCCCCTGGTCTTGGGTTATTATTGTTTTGGTTTTTCCCTTTAGTTTTGGCATTATTCGATTGATGGGCTAGATTTTCCGTATTCAGTTGTTCAAAATTTTGAAATTGCTGAATGGGAGAGGGATGTACAAAGTTAACCCCAGCGTGTGGTTGTCCTTATGAAGGAGCAATGGGCTGTGGAGGACTAAAAAATGGAAAATACAGATTATTTTGTGACAATGATACGTAGGGTACATAGGAAGGCATAGTTCTTTCACTAGTTCTCAGGGTGTAAGCTGAGGTAGAGGGGGTACCATAACTTGGTTGAACTGTAGGGTGCATCATGGGTGTCGATGCAGGTCCACTCATGGGTGGGAGGGAAACAATAGGGTATGGTTGTTGATAAGGGGGAGGAGGGTAATAAGGGGGTCCTCCATACACTGGTGGATGTTGAGGTGTACCGTACATAGGTGGTGGTTGGATGTACGGATTGTGGTGTGTTGTGGTACCAATCAATCCATTTGCCGAGTGAGACATTTGAGGTTTGTCCTGGTCAAATGGTACAGGTCTAGGGGCATCAGGTTGTATTGTATATAAGTATCTTGACTGTGAAGAAATGAGGTCGTACTGTTGAGCCTTGCTGATGGATTTATCTTCACTTTGGGGGAATGTAGAGGCCACATATTTGGCAAGGAGAGGGATAAGTGATCTTAAAAACCAATCGAGGCATTGTTGTTTGGTGGTTTTTGCTTTGCATAAACCATGTCGCTGACACCATTCGTAAATGTGGTTGGCGATATGTGTGGTTGAGGTTTGTTTAAACTCAGAGAGTAGTTCTAGACCATTTTCATGGTGAATTGGTAGTTGAAAGAAGGTAAAAAATGTTTTGTCCAATGATTCAAAAGTCACATGGAAACCTAATTTTTCGTCTACATACCACTTGGCTGATGGGCCTGTGAGTGTGCACTGAAATAACCTTAATTGGATGGATTCACCCATGATGTTGTTTGAAGAGCACCATAGGTGGAAGGTCATGACATGGTTGGCAGGATCTTCTCCTGCCTTTCCTTCAAACTTGGGAATGTCTGAAGGTAGTTTGGTAGGCATTGCAGGCCATGTGGGGTCGTGCAATATAGGATTGTTTGTGAGATTGATTAGATCCGGTATGTTGAGGGAGGCTAAATATGGCATTTGGAGTGGCGACGAATGATTATTTCCAGCCATGGTGTGAGTGGTTTGTGTACCTAAACCATGAGGGGGTTTAGGTGGAGTTGTAGTTCCCCCTTGGGAAGACATTTTCCCCCTACTTCCTTGTAAAGGAGAGCTAGTGGATGGTTGAACTTGGGAAGTGGACCCAAGTAAAGTGGAACCAAGAAAATATGATCCCAATACAGTAGCACTCACAGGTGTGTGAGAGTGTTGGGCCGATGAGTTGGCGTGACTAGGAACTCCTCCTAAAAGAGGAGGGAGGTTTTGCAAGCGTCTAGAATGACAGGGATTCTGTGGGTCCCCTATGATGTCCGAATAGAAAAGTGAATGTGTGTGAATGGCGGTGAGAGTAATAAAATGAAAAAGAGATTTTTTATAATTTTGGACCTTCACAATATATCTCACAATCGTATGTAATCACAAGAGCGTCATACATAAATCAACTGAAAATAAGCATACATGTGGGTGGGTGGATTTTTTCCGTGTGGGAGAACAAATAAAACAAATGCCGATGTCCTAAAAAGACGTAACGTCCTTCCTCTCAAATAACACTAGACCTTCTAATAGCACTCAACAGTGGGGTCTGAAGCTAGCGGAAGAGGAACTAGTGAAGGATGAAACAATCAGTTATAATGAGGGGTAGAGGGTGCATATCCCGAAAGAGCTGGCGATATTTCCCAATAACCACACAAAATCCGATCAAGGTGCAATTGCAGCCCACAATTTCCAGCTGGGTAGATGTCCTAAAATTTGGCCACTAGGTACCTCGGTCAAAGTGTGACATTTAGATTTTCAGCCTCGGAAATGGGTCACTGGCTGGATACCGTCCAAGAGGTGGGTGCTTCAAGGGGGGATGCATAGAACAACTGGACCTCGACCTTCGACCCTTCACGGGTATCTCCATGCCTTATGGTGTTAGGAACACTTGACTTGGAGGATTTTAAAGTTCCCTATTTGTCAACTTCTACTGTTTGAAGATGTGAGAACTAGATAATGGGGAGTTATTTGGATGCCTATCCCTGAGATCCTATCTAGACTAAAAATTTATTTTGGCACCTCTTGTGGAGGAAAACTTAGTGAGTTTTTAGAAAAAATTTAGATGTGGTTGTTTGAGAGATTGGGGTGTGAACCGATCTCCTTTGAATTAAGTCGGAGTGGATAATTCCTTCAAGAAATAGTGGGATGTTTCATAATCCCTTTGGAGGAAGCCTACTTCAACCTCCACAATTTGAGATGAAATTATGTGAGTGAGTAATGACATTGTGTGTGAGCAAGTGATAAAATGTGCCAAACTTTTAATAAGTTAGGTGTCACCTTGCAACATGTGGACTTCGTGTGGTCCTTACAAGTCTTGATTACCTATCTTACTAGATGCCATTGGTACAACCTTGTGGAATTTTAAAGTCCCTAAATAACTAGCATGTGGACATGTGGGTCCTTACCAATCCTTTAAAATCCATACTGTGATTTAATCTAATAAAGCTTCAAAATACTATCCTATATTGAAAGCATGTGGGCATGTATGGGCCCGTTACAATAATATTTAAACTCCCCTAGTGATGTAAACTAAGAAAGTAGCTTCAAACTATCCTATCTTTTCAACATGTGGGCATGTTTGGGCCCTTACAAATTTAAGATGTTTTGAAAAGAAACTAAGAGGGGGACCTAGTGGGGCTTTGTCTTCTCCTAAAGATTTTGTTTTTAAGGGAGATTAAATCTTCCCTCACTCATTTTTCTGATTCTCAAGATCGCTCTATGGTGCGAGAGAAGATAATACTCGATGATTGACGTTCGATTTTCGGTCCCAATGCAAGTATTTATAATTGTGATAGTGAATGATTCCAAATTATCTTTTACAATCAAAACAATCCATCCATGTGGAAAATCAAAGAAAAAAGAGGAAAAAATATGGTTTTTAACCGCCCTAAGTGCCTATGTTTTGACTAACCCTTCATGTGGAGAGGGAATCTAAGTGTGGTGCATATTACAAATTGTGTAGAATCAATATTTAAAAGGATATGGGCCTTCCAAACATCACAAAAAAAATCTTACAATGTTGGATTTCTGTACAGATGCACAGGTCACAGAGAAGACAAAGGCGCATGTGGTGCCAATGCCCAAAGAAATAATGACCCATTGGCACACGTGCGAAGAATGCGCTGCGAAACACAGTACTATTGGTGCATGTGCTCGGAAGATGTGCCTGTGGGCTGAAAAACCCATGCACGTTCTGATACGCGGTCGAGAAGAAAATTTTGAATGAAATTCTCTTATTCTAGCTCTGAATTTAGCTTTTTGCAGGTAGGAATGGGCCGATTATGATCACTACAAGGTAAATAGATCAAAAATAAGTTCTCAAACAACCCAAATAGGGATTAAATTAATACCTTATCCCCAGTATGGTCGCCAATCTGTTGTATCCTTTTCACCACTTGAATGAGCAAAAGAGGGGCACTTGCAAGTCCAATTGGGTCAGCTGAATAGGATAGAAGTTAGTGTAAGAGTTATACACATCAAGCACAAGAAATAAATAAACAACTAAGATAATAAAAACTAAAGAAACAAAGCTAAAGCGCATAAGGAAATTAGAACCAAAATCAACCAAAAAATCGACCAATATTCATGCCACCAATGGATAGATTGTATTAGTGGGCAAACACCAAAGAGAAAGGGAGACTTATGGGTCCCCTCTTCCTCCAAGGGAGGGCTCTTGAATCCCCTATGTGAGATATCTTCTTACAAATAGAAAACTAAAAAGGAAATGGTGAAGAAATCCAAAGCTCATTCCCTCAAGAGGTGAGGATAATGGCTCAATGAAATGATGCTAGTATGCTCCAAGAAGGAGAGAGGTTCCTTGTAGGAGAATAGAGGCAGCATAAAAATACAAATAGATTCTTAGAAATATAGTGCACCCATGGCCTCTTTTTATAGCAAATATTTGAGGCATTGTCCAACTAGTCTTTAGTGTGAACAAGGGGCCCTTTAGGTCTTTGACCAGCCCCCCACTCGGATTTAGTTCAAATTTGAGGGTCAAATCAACTTGGGACTGAACCAGAAGTGGGTGGGAGGTCGACCAGAATCATAAATGCACCGTTCTCAGGTGTTCACATCTTTTTGCATACACAGTCGCGCATAAGGTGCATGTGTACTTTTCCTGCGTTTTTGACTAGCGCATGTGCGTGTGCATCCTTTATTTGATGAGCACATCTTGATTTTATAACTAGTTGTATAGTTTGTGCCCTTTGGAAATGATTTTTTTGGGCCATGAATGAACTAATAGGTGTTTGGAGATGTTGGATTCCTGTGACCATTTGCGGACAAAATTTCAGTGATAACAATTGCTATTGATCTATCTTCAGTCGAGGCGGAGTATAGAGGGGTAGTTAACATAACCATTCAGGCTATGTGGCTACAACATTTTCTCACTGATTTGGAAATTCATCTTCATTAGTCGATCGACATATGGTGTGACAACCAAAGCACTCTGAAGTTCTACAGAGATCCAGTTTAAAGGCATTAGATGAAGCACATCGAGATCCACATGCACTACATCCGAGACTTAGTCCACGAGGGGATCATTGACCTACAATTTTGTCCTTCAACAGAATAGACAACAGACATATTCACCAAGACCTTCACTGAGAAGAAGTTCCATTCTCTCAGAATTCATCTTGGAATGAAAGACACAGTTGCCTAGCAACTGTTAGTTCGTCTTTTTACATACATTGTACTTTGATGTGGGGGTTTTCCCATGAGGTTTTCCCTCTTTCCTCACTTTATTTCAGTGTATCTTTTGTATTTGGGTACCTAACATGGCCTCGTTGCTGAGACCCATTCTTTATTTTCACCATAGTGATGTTTAGGGGGGGTGTTGGAGCTACTTCACAGACACTTAGGATTTTTTTTCCTATGGTTTTTCCTATGTTTATTATTCATTATTCAGTCTCCTATATTTTAGGAAGAATATTCCTCTAAGGAGAATATTCTCTTAAGTTTTCACTTCAGTTTGATTAGTTGAGTGGAGTCTAGATGCTACATTGGGATTATCACCATTCAACATTGAGATCATCACCAACTAATGTGCATTGTCCTTGGTATCATCACCAGAATAACACATTACCCATGATCCCTTATCTCCTCTTCACTTCACTCTGTTTCAATCAATTAACTGAAGACTAATAGACTAGTTAACTCAGCTAGGTGGAAGTTCACTCCCCTAACTTCTCGAGAGACTAGACTAGGTGGCAGTTTACTCCCGTAACTGTTGGTGTGTGTCTATATCACTCTATACCACCACTATGGTGCATTGGATTCTCCTCTAGTGTGCATTGGTTGAGTTATAAAGAGTATATAATGTGTAAATTATCATTCATTCATTTGGTTAATGAGAATTCTTCCATTCTTTCTCTCTTTATTCTTCTTTCTCAATTTCTCTCTGCAAATGTGTGTGTTATTTTCTAGCTAGATCTATTCTATGCAGGTTCAATACATTTACATATTAAACTCTTCCTCTACTAAAAAACAAACTTTTTGTATAGATTCAAGAGTTGTATTCCTCCTATGATCTCATTGAATATGGAGTCTTTTCCTTGAAATTCCTAGTTGTGGAGGTCTACCTACAAACTAGTTAGTACCTTAGGTGTCTCTTACTGTACCATGTGCTCATGTTTTTGCTTTTCTAGTTTTCTAGTTATATTCATGTATCTACATGATTCTAACTAAATAAAAAACACTTCATATGAGATGTTAAAAACAAGGGGTGTCAACTATTCCTATAATTCAAATCCTCTTACCACGTGTTATCTATTCCAACTAAATAAAAAATCCCCAAGTATTTTGATACCTCCCCAACAATGATAACAAAAATGATAGGTCTAGTAATATACCATGTTATTTACTAGTAGGGAATCTAGTTTACCAATGCACTTAATTGTCAATCCAGGGCCTATAAATCTTGTGAGGTATCATGCAAAGTTTATGAAAGGCTCAAGGATTAGCTAGTAGTTGGACAATTTAACCATGACATTATCATCTATCCAGAAATCCAATTCTACTTATATGGAAAAAAGAAATTATGAATAGTAACAAGAAAACATAGCTAATGATTTATACCAATAAATTGGTAGCATGATATATGTAGCATTGAACCATTAACCATTGAATGTTTAAACTATTACTTGTTGCAAAACACTTCAAAATATAAATATAATTCAACCTTCTACAAAATTTTAAGCAATCTGAAAAATAAAAACAAATATAAAACATACAAACATAAATAGTAAATGAAAAGAAGCACATGTTTCCTCCTAAGTGGGTCCTTCCCTTGTGGAGTGGGGTTCAAAAGAATTTTTACAATATCTCAACTCTTAGTCTACTCAATAATCAATTAATCACACAATAACTTGGAAAAACATTCTTGAATCCAGAATAATAATGAAAATATACAACATATTTGCTCTATCTCTATTTTGATATATCTATATCTCTCTTCCCATTAATATATCCCCTATATGAGATAAGCATAGCCATTTTTAGATACTCAACTATTTAACATCTTACATAATGACATTTACGAAGTAACACACTTGAGAATTGAAAATTGTTCAAGTGGTTGTTGAAGTTTGTTTCAACCACTAAATAAAACAAAGTATCTTATTTAAAGTAGTTATAACAATAATTAAAACAAAGTATCTTTAACTAACTATTCAATTGGATTAGTTTCTAGATTATAGGAAACTTAAATCCACTTGAAGGTGCTTTGTAGCCATATCCAAAATCATCCACATGTTCATCATCATAGCCCAATAAAGAACTACTTGAACTACATAGAATATTCCACTGATAATCCACAGTTCCACAACAACTAATAACAACAACATGATCTTTGGGGACTCATAGAAAGTGACACATGGCATAATTGATGACCAGGATTTGTAACACTAGTTATGCAACAACTATGATTCATAGATCCATAGCCAATGGTAATACTCATGGATCTATAACAACCTGTTTCTTTCGCAACATACCATTTCTTTGAATTCTATGATATGCACCCAATCTATAAAAACTTCATTTGCAGGTTAGATACAAAGACTACAATTTCTACCAAATGTACTACATAATTGATCAAAATTCCAATTGGGAAAAGAGAAGTTTACTTGAGTGATTTTTGATCCAAGATAGGTATGGTTATAGTTATAAAATGTGAAAAATGAATGATGAAAGGCATCAATACAAGGAGAAAAGTAATATAATCATGGAAATATAGGGTCCCATTAATTCCTCTGCTATGTTTCATCATGGTTAGATACAAAGACTACAATTTCTACCAAATGTACTACATAATTGATTAAAATTCCAATTGGGAAAAGAGAAGTTTACTTGAGTGATTTCTGATCCAAGATAGGTATGGTTACAGTTATAAAAGGTGAAAAATGAATGATGAAAGGCATCAATACAAGGAGAAAGGTAATATAATCATGGAAATATAGGGTCCCATTAATTCCTCTGCTATGTTTCATCATACTTATTTATACATTCTTCAACTACATTCACTCTTTTATATAAGTATACATAAATGGTTCCTATGTTTTCTATAATACCCCAAGGCCGAGCCCATGCTGAATTGTAATTATGTTTATAGGTTGGCAATCCAAGTGTTTATAAGTTGGTAGGCTTATGTGAAAATTAGGTCAGAGAGCCTGGATCGCTTAAGGCCAGTGAGCCTATTTTTGTATATGTAATTATGCATATCATTAAAATAAAAAGCACATCATTGCATATAAACCGACCACAAAGAAAGAGTTATGGGGGACTAAGCTCCACTAGGTAGGGAAAGGGAGGGCAAAGAGGGTGGGGGATAAAGGGATAATCTTGAGGGATTAAACCCAAGAGAATATCATATTATATTTTACTAAAGACTAAGTTGAGGATAATTGTTTTATGCTAAGTCTCATGGAAGAGGGAATGAATCCAAAGTGGAGAGAAACGATCTCCAAGGGATCCATGTGTCAACTAAGACACATGCACATTTTAGAGAGTGTTCTTCCCATGCAGGGGAGCTCACGCATTGAGGGAGACATTCTTTCCTTGGATGCTGGGAGGCACGCACCATGGAATCATGCAAGCTCTGAAACCTACAAACCCCGTGAAGCTAACCCATTTTAATCCTATGAAGCATAACACGATTGCACAATGCCTGAGCCATATCGCAACCTAGACATTTTGTTGTTGCTTCCTGTTAGCACCACCATTTTTATTTCCATTTTAAGAGTCGGTTTTAGGTCATGTTGCGACCCATGCGTCCAAACATGTGAAATCATGTATGTAGCACTGTGAGGTTGATGTCAACAAGTGGTAGGTTAGCCCCATAAAACGGGAAGGGATGTTAGAGTTGAAACTCGTATAAGTGGTACAGGTATGTCTTTTCCAAGAGAGTCGAGCCCCATTGGGAAACCCGTTTCTATGTGACTAGATCAAGTCAATTGGTTAATGGAAATCGCATCAACAAGTACAACAATTATTATTAGTTCATAATGAAGGCCGAGGGAATGAAAAATCGTGGCGTTCGTATCATGCATGCCCAACAAACCTTATCACCTGTATCCTACACGCGGGGATTTTCCATGGAAAACCTGCAACTCGACTTGGAACATATCATCGCCATGAATTCATTGTGCTTTAGCATGATTTCCTCACTTGTCAAATTCATTATAAATCTTGGACGTTCGACACTCTCTCCTGTCGCAAAACCAGGCCTGAACTATGTTTACATTTTCCATTGCCAGTCCAGTTTGTTCAAAGTTTCCCCCCTGTGCATTTGCTGGATATGCCGTGCATAGAATACACACTTGTCACGCCACGACGACATCTCAAAGTGCAAGGAAAGGCATGCAAAGTAACAGAACCACAAGGTCCGAGCCCCAAAAATACTAGGAGTCATTCCCACCTGCAACGAACATCCCCAAAGACGTGAAAGGAACTATTATGTTACCTATAGAGAAGACCGGATCAAATCGCGCAGAGTCGAAGGTGAAGGGATTCACACAAGAAGGGAAAATAGTAGGAGCTCCCTCTCCCCAAGAACAAATTCCTCGAAGGAGGAGAAGGTCGAGAAAAACTAGGAGATCGTGGAAGCTCGAGTTGCAGAAGAGCCGCGTGTCAGATTAGTAACTGAAGAACTACTCAAACACGCCATCTGGCTAGAGCCTACTGGGGGATCAAGCTGTGAAGACAGGAGCAGAACAAGGAAAGTGGATATCATGGGAGAAAATGAGCAAGAGCCATCTTAGAAACTAAAGCAATCAAAACTCTCTATCGTCAAACTCTATCAGGAAAACATGGAATTAAGGCGACAACTAGCGAAAAAGGCTACGAAAGTGTCAGAAACGCAGGGTCATGAAGGGAACGTGGCATGGTTTAAAAAGAAGCTCAGAGAGGTGCAAGACACCATTGTACCACTGCGAGAAACATAGAGGCTGACGGAAGAAAGGCATACAGAATATTCCAGAGAATGCAAAACGACCGAGAAGGAAACCCATGTAGCCCTCACCAACGCACAAGAAAAATGAGTTTAGTTGGCGCCCATCTTTGCACCCGCATAGGATAAGACAATTCTTGGCAGTTTTGAATGATATGTTTCTCTTAATTACACTACCATTTTGATAATGGCCATGAAGATCTAACAGCTGCTTCCTGCGCGTATCTCCCCAGCAAATGATCACATCACAAAAATTGTAGCCGTTATCACAGACATCAAGCTCTCGATAAACACCCGTTCGCCGGGACACCTGCTCAAAGGGACACAACGACACATATTTTCTCCATACCAAAGTTTGACCAGCGATCATATCCCCGTGGAAAACCTGCGAGCAATCATAAGTAAACATGCGTGATTATTGTCTATTTTTGGAAAGCACTATGAGAAGAGTCTCCAATGCATGTTGCTCAGTTTTCCTAGTTTTAAGGGTTAGCAGTTAGGAAGAAGGGTATCCCAAGTGACACCCTCATTTATATATTTCATCTTTTTGATGTAATCCAGGTTGGTTGGAAAATGTGGTAGACAACAACTATTGTATGTAATCTGAGTTTTGGTCGAAATTTAATGCAAAGGTCCTGTAGCTTGACGAAAAGATTCTAGTTGTGACACTTGGATGTATTGTGCTTTATTTCTCTGCCTATGTGCTTCCTGTTATATTTAATTCATATCTTTTCTATCTATTTCGGAATGAATTTTTGAACTTGCGGATTCATTGTACAACGCCCCTTGTTCGCGCCACTTAGACAAAATGTTTTCCTCTAAAGATAACTCTGAATTCGCTCGTAGCGACGCTCCGAGTTACTTCCTGTATTTTCTCCCACCACATATTACGGTTTTACACTAAATGTTGTTGCTCGCCTAGCCTTATCCTGTTGAGTTTAGTCACTGAGTCATTTGTCCCATATTTTCCTCAGACCGACCCCATATCCCAAGTCTTACTTTCTTGTGCCAATATAACCATAACCCATTATATCATAGGTGTTAAATCTATCCATTTCTTTCAAAGCCATATCCTGCACGGAGACCACGCCATTTCTAAGAGATCCCTCTCCATATCTGAAAGGCTAGTTTTCGGATCTCAAAGTTGGTTGAAAAAGTTACCTTCATCATCTATTTATCAACCAAACATATTTACAGAGTGCTAACATTCTGGCACCATTGTCGAGGACGGAGTTGAATAGATTTTCCCTAGGATAACGACAAACACTACAGTTTGACCCCTGAGGATAACAAAGGGACAAACATCCATATCAACTAAAAACCCTTACCCTGGAGACTCCAGTACAAATGGACCAGTAGCTCCAAGTAGCACCATTAAGGAAACCTAGCTCCAAAGATGATTTACAACAGAGAGAATCCTGACCCAAACCACTCGAAGCCTGTGTACGACCCCGAGAAGATCCTACGCAAGGCTAGAGAGAAAGCGCCAAACTTGTTATACTACATGGACATAAGCATGTCCTTGCCCAAAGACGACGCACAGAGAATTGACGACCTCGAGTTTGATGTATTCTTCGAGCAAACACTATTCAGGTCGATGTCAGAAACTAGTTTGTACGAGACTGTTTTCGACCTAAAAAAATTCCAAGCCCTAGTATCAAGTAATATCCCTCAGAATCTAAATCCTCCTAGGGCTATGGCTACTAGATTCGCTCCCCTCATCCTACCTACCCAATTGCATGACTTGCCTCAAAACTATATATAGAGGATCAGGCTCTATGATTCTAAGGGAAATGTTTCCGCTCAGAGGCACCTGGATTGGTTTAATGATTTCATCGACCTGGAGGAGGTGGACTACGCAGATGAAAAAAATGAGGTTGTTTATGCAAATCCTTTTGGGAGATGTAAGAAAATGGTTCAAATCCCTCCCGCCCACGAGAATTTTGGACTTCGTTGCATTCAAGACATTGTTCCTAGATAAATGGGGGGACAATAAAAACCCTTTGCAGCTGCTGACACAAAACAATAACATGAAGAAAGAACCGGAAGAAACGGTGCAAGAATTTTCATCCTGTTTCTTGAAAGTGTACAACTTGATTCCTATAGAAGTCAAGCTGCCTTTCGACACTATGCAATTGTGGTACGCTGATTCATTCGAAAATGATTTCTCCCTATTGTTAAGAGAAAGAAGATCATCGAATCTAGATGCTATAATGAGTAATGATGTCGAAGTCGAAGTAAACATGATGGCATCGGGAAAAATAAAACCAAGGTTCAACGAAGGTGATAAGAGACCCCAGGGAGATGCACAACCATCGACGTCATAGTCCTCAGACGATAAATTCGACATGATTATGAAGACCATGGAGAAGTTGATGGAGAGAATGTCCATGGGAAAAAAAACTGTTGCCCAAGAATAGAACGACCCACCTCCCAGGAATCAGAACCTCAGAAGGGATCAAATCCCTCAGATCAGATAGAGAGAACGAAAAGAGAAAAGGGATCAAGGTGACCAACAAATGAGATCTCCTTTCCAGAACAACTACATGGACGAGGATTTCAACTAGACATTCGACGACCAGTTGCATTGTTGTGATGACCAAAACCCACTGTGTTCTTGACAAAGAGCAAGCATGATCAGTATACGAGCGGAAACAAAGACTTAGTGACAGAGGCTGATGATCATATGATACTCGAGATAGATGATGCGTCGTCTTGGGAGACATAAGAGTTCAGGAAAGGTTATCAAAATGCCATCATGCAGTTCCAGAAGAAGTACAACCTACAGAGAAAAGACGTGCCTACCGAGTCACAAAAAATGAACCCCATAAGGAAGCCTCTAGTGGACACCCCTTCCACAAGCCTACCAAGGTCAGACAATGTGGCCAAGGACATGAAAGAGAAATCTAAGTCGAAGGAGGAGGTCCCCAAGAAAGCTCCGGAGATAGGACATGAGGCGAGCAGAAAAGAGGTAGAGAAAACTTGTCCCCTTTTCAATTTTGAACACGAAATGGAAAAAATAAAAATCTCTGTCCCATTCAATGATCTTATTAGAAAGGGAGAGTATCGGGAACAAATCATTAAAATTCTGAAAATCAGGGGGACCCTCGATACTTTGAATATTCAAGACGATCACCCTGCCATCCTTTTTGGTCCACGCATTGAAGAGACAAGTGATGTCAAAGATGTCCCCTCTTTCTATGTCATTCTAAATATCCATGACATGAACCTTCATAACGCCATACTGGATTCTAGTGCATCGCACAACCTCATGCCAAATGTGATCATGGATGAACTAGGTTTGCATGTCACCAGGTGATACAAGGACCTTTTGTCCTTTGATTCGAGGAAAGTCAAGTGTTTATGCCTTATCAAAGACCTAGTTGTATCGTTGGCTCAAATATACTCTAAGAACATGGTCATGGATGTGGTTGTCGTAGACATACCCCAAAAATTTGGCATGCTGCTCTCGAGGTCGTGGGCTACAAAGTTGAAGGGCACGTTGCAGATGGATATGTCATACGCCACTATCTCTATTTTTGGGCATGAAAGAAGGTTGTATATAGAAGTGCTACTGAAATACATGGTAAGAAGCAAGACACAACCACACAATCATCCCATATATGTCGTCGATACTGAGGTGGGTTCTTCTATATTCTACAATGACATGATTTTCGAGGAGGAAGAACCGACCACCATCATAATAGCTGACGAAAAGACTGCACGGGAAACAACAGAATGCGCTGACCCAAAAGACTGCGTGAAAAACACGGTGTGGAACATGAGTTTTGACGGTGCGGTCAACAGAGAAGGAGCTGGGGCTTGCATATGGGTGAGCCCCCATGAAGCAAGCACGAAGCTGTGCTCATACAAGCTCACGTTTGAATGCACTAACAACATGGCCGAGTATGAAGCACTAATCTTGGGCTTATAGGTTCTAAAAGAATTGGGCGTGTAGAAGGTAGTAGTGCATGGAGATTCTGAGCTGATCATAAATCAGGTAAAGGGTGTATATTAGACCAAACACCCAAGGTTGAGAGCGTACAGGAATTTGGCTTTGGACCTCCTCGAAGGATTCTTAGAATATGACCTATCTACTATCCCCAGAGAGAAAAATCAGATCACCGATGCATTGGCCACCTTGGCCTTGGTTTTTAAGATCCCCATCTTCCCAAAAAAAAATACGAAATCGAGGTCAAGCACAGGCCGACAGTGCCTGATAATATCAAACACTGGAAAGTGTTTGATGATGACAAACAGGTGGAAAGATTCCTCCTTATGAGCGATGAGTTTTCTAATACAAACATCGATGAGGAGTGTTGTGGTGATGAATATGAGAGCGCGGATGCACACAGTAACAACGACCCTTGCCGAAACTAGATCGTGGGAAGGGACATAATACAATTGAAAAATTATATTATTCCAAAGGGGTTGGTGTTGCTGGAAAAGATGTTTGACGAAAATGATGTGGCTAAGAACCCCAAGATCACTGCAAGCAAATAAGACATTGAAGACTGCAACATTGGGACTGAGGAGAACCCGAAGATGGTAAAATTATCCAAGACACTCAGTCTAGAGGTCAAGCAGGACTACGTAAAGCTCATGAAAGAGTTCTCGAACGTTTTCGCATGGAGATACGATGACCTGAAAGTGTATGACACGAAACTGATCCAACATGTTATCCCTCTCAAGGAAGATCAAAAACCTTTCAAATAGAAGTTGAGATGGATAAATCCCATGTTGTTGTTGTTGATCGAGAAAGAGGTAAAAAAGATTTTTGATGCTAAAATTATTGTTTCTTTGAGGTTCTCGAAATGGGTAGCTAATCTAGTACCTGTAAGAAAGAAAAGCGGTGAGATAAGATTGTGTGTAGACTTATGAAATTTAAATAAAGTGTCTCTCAAGGACCATTAAACCCTTCCTAAAATGGACTACATCCTGCAAAAAGTGGTGGGGTCCTAGAATATGTCTATGATGGACAGGTTCTCAGGATATAATCAGATCATGGCCCGCCCAGACGATAGAGAAAAAACAACTTTCACAACTCCATGGGGAATGTTCATGTATGCCAAGATGTCATTCGGCTTGATGAACGATGGAGCCACTTTTCAGAGGGCCATGGACATCACGTTTGCTGATGAAAGGGAAAAATTCATCGTGATTTATCTGGATGAAATCACTGTGTACTCTACCTTCGACAATCAACATCTCGAGCACCTGAAGAGAGTTTTCCAGAAGTGCATAAAATTCGACATATCATTAAATCCAAAGAAGTCTCACTTCACGGTAGAAGAAGGAAAGATGTTAGGGCACATCATTTCCAAAGATGGCATTAAGATATACCCTAGCAGGGTTGAAGGGATCTTGAAGATTGACACCCCACGTAGTAAAAATGAGGTACAATGTTTCCTGGGAAAGGTGAACGTGTTGAGGAGATTCATCCAAAACCTGGCGGAAATCATAAAACACATAACTTGCATGCTTAGGAAGGGAAACAAGATCAAGTGGAACCCGAAGGCCAAGAAGTATTTTGAGGATATCAAAGTGGAACTGACAAAATCTCCTGTACTAGCTAGCCCAGAGTTTACAAAATATTTCCTCCTGTTTTCATTCGCCTCAGAACACACTATTGCCAATGTGCTGCTACATAAAGACGAACAAGATTTTGAAAAACCCATAGCTTACTTCAGTTGGACGCTGCGCGACGCTCCACTAAGGTATGACATTATGGAAAAATAGGCGTACGCCTTAGTGAAAGCTTTGAAAGAATTTAGGACATACATTTTGCACTCCCATGTCACTGCTTGTGTACCCAACAGTTCAGTAAAATATATCTTGACTCAACTTGACCCAGAAGAAAGGAGAGGCAAGTGGATAGCGGCCATGTTAGAATATGATCTTGAAATCAAGCCTACAAAGCTGATAAAAGGTCAGGGTCTCACAAAGTTAATGGCGCAGGATGACTGCGACATTGTAGACATGAATTTCATCGTCGATTTGTTGGAATGCCCCCAAGAAGAAAGAACTGCGCGAGCGCCTCAGCAGTTCATTGATTCTCCATGGTACGTGGACATCATCTATGTGCTGGAAAATATCCAGGCCCCTCTGAGCGTGAGTAAGACTAAGGCCAGATTTCTCAAGCTTAAAGCGGTTAAGTTCTGCATCCTGGACAACTCACTCTACTGGAAAGACCCCGGGGGAATATTGCTAAGATGTTTGCTGGAAGACGACGTGAAGCGATCCATACAAGAATTTCACAAAGGAGACTGTGTAGGACACCACTATTGGAAGATTGTCGTGCACAAAATCTTGAGGGTTGGTTATTACTGGCCTACAATTTTCACTGACGTATATACATAGGTCTCTAGATACCATGAATATCAAATTTTCGATGGAAGAAGAAAGTTGTAGCCCCTGCCACTAAAGCCGATCTCAGTTGAAGCACCTTTCATGTAGTGGGGTCTAGATTTCATAGGAGAGATAAACACGCCATCCTCTGCGCAACACAAATAGATAGTTACAACCACTGAATATTTCATGAAATGGATAGAGGCGGTCCCTACGAAACAATCTACCAATGCAGTCATCATCCAATTTCTAGAGATGAACATCTTGTCGAGGTTTGGGTGTCCCGTTAAGATCATTACAGATAATGCAGCTGCATTCAAGTCTAAGAAGATGGAGAAGTTTTGTCAGGATTACAACATAACCCTGGGACATTCCACGATGTACTATCCACAAGGAAACGGGTTATCAGAATCCTCGAACAAAAGCCTGACCATGATCATCAAAAGACTCCTACAAGAAAAAAAGAGAGCCTGGCATAAAAATCTTATCTACGCGTTGTGGGTAGATCGGGTTACCACCAAGAATTTTATATCAACGTCGCCTTTCCAGATTGTTTACGACGTGTATGCAATTTTCCCTACTTCAAGTTTATGCTGAAGTCTTAGAAGCTGCATCGATAGGTTTAGCTTGTTTTCTGTCCGTTAGTTATTTTTTTTAGTATCTAGAGGTCAAATAAATCCCAATGGTCAGTCACTTGGTCTACTGTTCTTTCTACCTCACAGGGAGGATAGCATCCCCGTTCGAGCCAGTTGTTAGAGCCGCCATTTTTCTTTCCATTTTAAGAGTCGGTTTCAGGTCACATTGAGACCCATGTGTCCAACCATGTGAAGTCAAGTATGTAGCACCGTGAAGTCGAAGTCAACAAGTGGTGGGTTGGCCCTTGAAAACAGGAAGGGATGTTAGAGTCGAAACTCATATAAGTGGTACGGGTATGTATTTTCCAAGAGAGTTGAGCCTCGTTGGGAAACCCGTTTCTATGTGCCTAGGTCGAGTCAAGTGGTTAATGGAAATCGCATCAGCAAGTAAAACAATTATTATCAGTTCATAATGAAGGCTGAGGGAATGAAAAATAATGGTGTTCATATCATGCATGCCCAACAAACCTTATCACCTGTATCCTACATGCGTGGATTTTCCATGGAAAACCTGCAACTCGACTTGGAACATCTCGTCGCCATGAATTCACTGTCCTTTAGCATGATTTCCTCTCTTATCAAATTAATTATAAATCTTAGACGTTTGACAATCTCTTCGGTCACAGAACCAGGTCCGAACTCTGTTTACATTTTCCCTTGACAGTCCAGTTTGTTCAAAGTTTTCCCCCTATGCGTTTGTTGGATATATCGCATGTAGAATACACATTTTTCACGCTATGGTGACCTCTCAGAGTGCAAGGAAAGGTGCATGGAGTAGAAAAACCACAAGGTTAGAGGCCCAAAAATACTAAGATTCATTCCCACCTGCGGCGAACATCCCCAAAGACATGAAAGGAACTATTCTCTTACCTATAAAGAAGACCAGATCAAATCGCACAAAGTCTGAGATGGAAGGATTCACACAGGAATGGAAAACAGTAGGATCTCCCTCTCCCCAACAAAAAATGCCTCGGAGGAGGGGAAGGCCGAGAAAAAACCAGGAGATCACGGAAGCTCGAGTTGCAGAAGAGACATGCGTCAGATCAATAACTGAAGAACTACTCAAACGCGCCATCCGGCTAGAACCTGCTGGGGGATTGAGTTGCAAAGACAAGAGAAGAACAAGGAAAGCATATATCATGGGAGCAAATGAGAAAGTGCCATCTTAGCAACTAAAGCAAGAAAATATTGCTATCACCAAACTCTATCAGGAAAACATGGAATTAAGGTGACAACTAGCGATAAAGGCTACGAAAGCGTCAGAAACATAGGGTCGCAAAGGGAATGTGGCATGGTTGAAAAAGAAGCTCAGACAGGCACAAGACACCATTGTAAAGCTGTGAGAAACACAGAGGCTGATGGAAGAAAGGCATACGAAATATTCCAGAGAATGAGAAATGACCAAGAAGGAAGCCTGTGTAGCCCTCACCAGCGCACAGGAAAAACGAGTTTAGCTAGCACCCGTCTCTGCACTCGCAAAGGATAAGACAAATCTTGGCAATTTTGAATGATACGTTTCTCTGAAGTACACTACCATTTTGATAACGACCACGACAATCTAACAATTGCTTCTTGCGCGCAGTTCCCCAACAAATGATCACATCACAGAAATCAAAGCCGTTATCACAGACAACAAGATTCTAAAAGACACCTGTTCGCCAAGACACCTGCTCAAAGGGACACAACAACACATATTTTCTCCATACCAAATCCTGACCAACGATCAGATCCCCTTGGTGAACTTGCGAGTAGTCATAAGTAAACAGGCATGATTATTTTCTATTTTTGGAAAGCACTATGTGAAGAGTCTCCAACGCATGTTACTCAGTTTTACTAGTTTTAAGGGTTAGCAGTTAGGAAGTAGGGTAGCCCAAGCGACGCCCTCGTTACATATTTCATATTTTTGATGTAATCCAGGTTGGTTGGAAAATCTTGTAGACAACAAATATTGTATGTAATCTGAGTTTTGACCGGGATTTAATGCAAAGGTCTTGTAGCTTGACGAAAAGATTCTAGTTGTGACAATTGGATGTATTGTGCTTTATTTCTCTGCATATGTGATTCCTATTATCTTTATTTGATTTATTTTCTGTCTATTTCGGAACGAATTTTCAAACCTGTGGATTCGCTGTACAACGCCCCTTGATCACGCCACTTAGACAAAATGTTTTCTTCTAAAGCTAACTTCGAATTCACTCACAGCGACACTCCGAGTTACTTCCTGTATTTTCTCCCGCCACATATTACGGTTTTACACTGAAGGATGTTGCTCACCTAGCCTTATCCTCTTGAGTTCAGTCACTGAGTCATTTGTCCCATCTTTTCCTTAGACCGACCCCATATCCCAAGTCTTACTTTCTTGTGCCAATATAACCAGAACCCATTATATCGTAGGTGTTAAATCTAGCCAATGCTTTCAAATCCATATCTTGCATGGAGACCACACTATTTCTGAGAGAGCCCTCTCCAGATTTGAAAGGCTAGTTTTCAGGTCTCAAAGTTGGTTGAAAAAGTCACCTTCATCATTTGTTTATCATCCGAATAGATTTACAGAGTGATAACACTGCCCACACTTTTATCTGGATTGGTGTGGCTTGTTGTCATTACTAGAGCCCATACCTGATTTTGCTGCCATTATTACCCTGACTAGATTGGTCTAGGAGGTGGACTGAAGAAGTAGGTTTTCGGGCCTGTGAGCAACTCTCTCCAGATGAGAAAGGTTGTTGGGGAAGTGATTTTCCCAGAGGGAGCCTCATGATAGTTGTAGTCCTATGAGACTTCTTGTCCTACCTGTTGTTAAAGCTCTAGAAGGGGAGTGGGGAAGCCGAAGGACTATCGATTTGAGAAGGGGCACACCCCTAGGGTGGGACAGGAATGTGGGGAATGGGAGACTATAATTTGTGGATGTGAGTGGACTCCTGGGGAAAAAATACTACCTAGATACTTTGTAACCTCAGCCTATTCTAGAATTTCCTTTACCGTGGGTGGAGTTTAGTCCCAGCTCAGGGGTGACCCACTATTGATAGCTCAGAGTAGTGTGGTATAAGGATGGGAGGTTCATGGAAGGTATGAACACAATTGGTGGCCTTCTTAAACATATAAGTACTCTTTATATATTCTTAATTACATGTTGCATGTTACAAATGTGTTTATTTACTGTATGTTTCCACATAATTATGTGTATGTTAACATAAAGTAGATGTTTGTTATTAATCTAATAAGTATGATATTTTCTGCAAATGAAAGTGAGTCTTTCTGTAAGGTGGCATGGCCCGCCCTTGGGATGGATGGGGACACTACAAATTCGTATCAGAGCTTGAACAAAGGAGAATTGTAGTAGCATGCCCCGACTTGGGTGGATGGGGATGCTACAAATTGGTATCATAGCTTGAACATAGTAGAATTCTAGTAGCATTCCCCGACTTGGGTGGCTAGGGATGCTACAAATTGATATCAAAACCCATGGTTTCAACAATGAACCTGGATGGGACACGAATGTGGAATTTGGAGTAAAACAATTCCACAAGGATTTGATGTACAAAGTGCCAGAGGGGCGTTGAGAGAGCTCCTGGGTGGTAATGGAAATATTGAACAGGAGTGGAGGAGAAGTTATCACAATGATCGTGGTTGATAACCACAATATTGAATTTGAGCCATAGGATCTACATTAGGGGAGGCAGACCCTTCCTAGCCATCAGATCTGGAAAAGGTGCACGAAAATTAACCTCCAAGTCCTTTGAACTTTGTGACTTTGAAAAAGTTTACATTTTGTTGAGAAGAAGGGGCTGAAGCCCAAATTTCTAAAGTCCCAGAGTGATTTTCAGCCATAGATCATCAAGGAGGAGAAGAGTCATGGATTTTCCCCGAGTAGTTCGATGGTTCGAAGTTCGGGGAAATTGGTTTAAGTGCATGTAGAATGGAATTCCTCCCGAAGTCCCAAAGTCCATAACTCATTTGGACTGTTTGATTAATAGGGACACGTGTCCACAAATCAACCGTGCAAAATTTGGCAGTTTGGAGATTCGAAGTTCAGGAGAATCGGTGGGTAATGTTAAGAAAATCTTCGAAGTCCCAGAGCCCCAAAGTCTCGAAGTTTTGTGGAGCAGTTGTTTGGCGGTTCATATTTAGGGAGAAACATGTTGATAAGTCAAGAAATCCACCAAAGCCTAGAGCTATGAAGTGCTGAAGCATGGGGTATGACATGGCATGATTACATCACCAAGGGCGACGTGGACCTCCCCTAGTCATGCCACGTGTTAGTCAGAATTGTACTTTTGATGACTTTGTTGGACCAATAACAATATGACACGTGGGGGTTGTGTGTCACCATATTATATGATGACAATTGTACTATGTGTACCCCAGAAAGTTAAGAGGTTTGAGAATTTGGTGTTCGAAGGAATTGAGTGAAGAAGTTGTTAAATATTCCGAAGCCTGAAGCTCTGGAGTGCCAAAGTGATAAAGAATTGGAGAGTTCGGGAATTTGACGTTCAAAATAAATGGGAGAAGAAGGTGTAAATTTCTCTAAAGCCTGAAGCTCCAAAGCATTGAAGCTATGAACCCACAAAGGACCATCGATTCAGTACTTTATCAGTTCGACGTTCGGAGAAATTACAGAGTGATGAGGTAGAAACCTCCGAAGTCTGAATTTTTGAAGTTAAGAAGCACGAGAATGACATTGTCACTGACGTCACCTAGGGTGACATGGGAACACTAGATGCTTGCCACATGTCATCATTTTTCAAGCATTTCAAATACTATTTGGGCCAATTGGAATATGACATGTGTCAGCCATAGGATTGGCCATGTGTCTGCTCCTTATTTTCTACCACGTAGCACCCCCCTGGTGTGTGGTTGCTGATGAGACTTTGGAATTTCGAAGAATTTAGAATTTAGGGGTATGCGTGTATGTTGTTGCAATATCTCCGAATCCCAAAGCTCTGGAGCACTAAATCTATGAAGCCACAAAGGATCACCAGCCCAATACTTCGTCGATTCAGAGTTTACGAGAATCACCGAGTAATGAAGTATGAACCTATGAAGTCTGGAGTTTCAAGGTCACAGAGGTGAGGAAATCTTTCGACATCACTTGGGGTGATGTGGACACACGAGATAAGTGCCATGTGTCATCATTTTTTCAGTATTTTCAAGGGTACTTCCTACCCAATTAAGATGTGACATGCGTCATCCATTGGATGGAGCCATGTGTCCACTCCGTAACTCTACCATGTGGCACACTGATACGTGGATGCTGACTAGACCTCAGCGGTTTGTTGGTTCTGAATCCTGAATTTATGGAGACCTGAAGTTCCCTAGGCTTTGGATAAGAGCATGTCTACTAGCGCTTGGTCACAACTATCGTCAAATGTGGTTGGGGGCTAAAGAATAAGGGGCTAGTTCCTAAAAACTGTGTTAAAGAAGGATAAAAGGGTTAGGAAGGAAGTTGTGGGTTTCAAATGGTTTGGATATGAATAAAAAGAGGTACTGAAGACCTAGAAACTTTATAATAGGATCCAGTAAAGATATAAGAGCCATTTATCTCAGAGAAAAGAGATCAACTGCACAAGGAGTGCAGGAGAGAAAAAACATAAGTTTTAAAGGTCCATAACTATCTGCTCAAAGCTTAGAATTGAGCAAGGAAGAAGTCATTGGAAAGGTCTGGGACAACAAAACATAGTTTTTCACCCAGAAAAGAGGATTGATTAGAAAATTACTCAGAAAATCAAAGAAAATAATTCTGATAGGTTATTAAACCAAAATGGTTCATGTTTTTATAAAATTGTTGAATTAGTTAGCTTAACAAGGTTCTGTTGGTTGCACATTGTGCAAAATTAACAATATATTGATCAAATCAGATCAACATAGAGGGCAGAGAGATGGATGATACATAGGTAGTGTACAATCAATAAGATGAAATCAGAGGGATGAATGTCCATTTGGGTATGGAAGGAACAAACTCCAATGGAAATGGAGGAGGAAAGGAGGAAGACATAAATATGGCTGATACCATCAAAAAATTGCAGACATATGTCTAGAGCCACAAGGCTCATAATGAAAATATTATGAAAGCTAGGGAGCAATAGAAGACTTCAATATGAAGTTAATGTAGAGTCTGGACAAAATTGAAAAGAATTTGGATAAGGAGAGTGGCTACAACAAATCAGGAAGCCACATGACCCCTGAGGGAAAAGGAAGATCAAGGAGTGATAGTAGACATCACCATCACTCTCAAAGACAATCCAAAAGGAGAGCACATAGCATATCAAGTCCATCCCCTGTAAGGAAGCATAAGATTAATGGGGTAGATGAATTGAGAGGAGAAATGAACAAGATCAAACCTCCTACCTTTGATGGAGAACACAAGAAAGATGATGATGCCGAGACATGGTTTTTAGGAATGAGAAAATATTTCCAACTACATAATTATTCTTCTCATGCAGAAGGAAGAATTTCTATTTATCAACTCAAAGGAAATGCATCCATGTGGTGGGATAAACTTGTGCAAGTGCAGCACATCAGATAGAATATTGTTACATGGAAGGAATTGAAGAAGCATTTTGAGAATAAATACTTAACCAAGAGGTATTATGACAAAAAGATGAAAGAATTCTTTGAACTCAAACTGGGTAGAATGACCATTGATGAGTATGAAAGGAGATTTTTAGAACTGTTGAAGTATGTCTCCTTCATCAAGGATGAGACATTTAATATCCAAAGATACCTGAGTGGGATGACATCTTTCATCAGTGATAAAATTCAGCATGATGATCCTAAAAATTTGGAGGAAACCATAAGAAGAGACAATTACTTATACGATCAACATAATGGAAAACCTACTTTCCAAAGAGCTTGGGAAGAGAATAATAAGTTCAATATGGAACAAAGGAAGAAGGGGAACAAGCCACCCTTCTTCAGAAACAGTTCTCAGGGACAACATACCCCTAGAGAGCCCAAAATGACTGAGACAGGTGGGAAAAGGCCAAGGCAGACACCCATTCAATGTTGGGGTTGCAAAGGAGATCATTTGTATAGAGACCGTCCTCGCAAAAAATATAAAGTGAGAGATTTCCATAATGTACAACAATATGAAACAATGGAGGACATGGGAAGAAGTGTTCCAAGGATCTATTTAGCCTTGGACAACAAGCAAGCAAAATTTCAATCACACATGATTGAAGTAGAAGGTATGATCAATAACCATGCCTTTACCATTTTAATAGATTCAGGATCTAGTCATAACTATATAGATCCTAAGGTAGTGGAAATATTTCAATTGCCAAGAAGAAATCATGGGAAATCTTGGTTGGTGTAGCTGGCTACATGATCCAAGAGAAAAGTTGTTGAGCTGGTTAAATCATGTCTAGTGGACATGAATGGGATAAGTACCAAGGAAGATTTGAACATCCTGCCCTTGGGTTCATATGACTGTCTAATTGGTATGGATTGGTGTAACATACCCAACCTCCCACAGGCTAGGCATGCTAACCACAAGTCCCTCCCCTGGACTAATTCGACCCCTGCTCTAATTTTAAATAACATGGAAATGCATGAAAGATTCACATGCATTAATCCAGATTCATGCTAAACATACAAGTAATGAAGCATACGATATGAAAAATAATAAACAACAAGCATGCATACTCTAAATATATATATTGAATTCAATGATAATTAAATACACAACGAAATAAATCATATACATGTAATTAATACCATAACATAGAGCACTTATCTTTTATAGAAGAGAACCATCGACTGGCTGAAGACCAAGGACATTCCACCCAACTATAGACACTGTTGTTCCAAGTCTCAACAACAATGTCACCCCCGATCCAAGGCTATGAATCCACAATGACGGTTCCAGAGTGTTACTCGGCTTCCCAAACCCGTTAGCACTCAAGCTCTCACAGGTTTCCCATCACCCATAGTAATCCAAGTACCTAACTCTCTTATACCCATCCTACACAACCCAAGAGAATGGACCCCCACCCTTCTCTGCCACACAGTCCCTCAGGAAGTCCTTCTTTGTCTAGGGATCTCGTGCAACTGGTCCAGAATCTCCATGTTGGGACTCTTAGGACTTGCAGTTGTGAGAAAATTTGGGCACAGACCAAAACATATCATATATGCAGGCCTTGTTCACAATTGGATTTCACTAGTGATCTCTACAACCAAAAAAACCAAGGTTGTTATTCAATAGTCCAATTTCCTTTCCCAATCCAAACACAAATGAGGAAGACGAGTGTGGTGAAAAGTGAATGGAGTGAAGTCTCCACGAGAGGTGTGAAACAATTAACAATCATGTGAATGAATGCGTGAGAGAAGAGTGAATGACTAGTGGCATAACGAGGACAAGAATGGGAGTGAGAGTGAATTAAAATGAACAAACAAATGAGAGAATCAACGAACATGAGAACCCCCCAACATAATAGGGACATGTTTATGTAATTCATGAGGATCAATAATCTCTTGGCCTTCCCCTAAGAAGATCATGTAACTATTATTCTCCATTAAGAAAAATGGATAATAAATATAAAATAAAATTCTTATCCTCTCAATCCCCCTCTCTTGTGAAATCATAGCCCCCTATAACTCTATTCCTTTTCAGTTTAGCAACCAATGAGGTATTTATTATTAATAATGATCAAAACATTACATTTCTTACGCACAATGGCCTTTTAATAATTTTTTGGGCACTCTGGTCTCTCAGTAGTGTAACAATACATTATTTAATATGGGGGCTCAAAACCCAAGGTGTTACATCCCCTCCCCCTTATTTTGGCACTATCTTTAGTGCATATACAAACAAGAATCAGAATTCCAAAATTTATTCAAAAAGTTGCGGGTATTCTGCCTGCATGGCATCTTCATGCTCCTATGTAGATATTTCAAGACCGTAACAAGTGCACTGGACTTTTACCATCTCTATAACTTGATTACTAAGAATTTTGAATTTTCTGTCCAATATTCGCACTGGCTGGACCTGAAAGTCTCCCTCTGTCTCTTCATGAATTAGATGCCAATCAATAACATGGTTAGTATCATGTACATATTTATTTAGAAAAGAGACATGAAATACATTATTCACATTCATGGAAGCAGACAATGCAAGCATGTATGCAATTAGCCCTATTTTGTCCAATATCTCAAATGGACCACAAAATCTGGCTTCCATCTTTGTATAGCTACCCAGCTTCAAAGAGATCTTATTGGGATTTACTTTCAAAATCACATGCTCCCCCACTTTAAATTCTCTTGTTGTCCTATTCTTATCGGCATAAACTTTCCATCTATCCTGAGCTGCCTTTAAATTCTTCTTAATCTTAACCATCTGGTCTTCCATATCCTTGAGCAACTCTGTCCCAAGAACCACTCTATCTGTTGGGTTGTCCCAGCTTACTGGAGTACTTCATTTTCTACCATACAAAGCTTCAAATGGGATCATCCTTAATGAATCTTGATACCCATTATTATAGGCAAACTCAACCAAGTGCAAGTAATATTCCCACTTAGATGGCTTATCCATCACATACATTCTCAACATGTCTTCAATTACTCGGTTGACCCTCTCTGTCTTCCCATCTGAATGTGGATGGTATGTTGTGCTAAATTTCAGATTTGTACCAAATCCATTAAATAATCCCTTCCATAAATTCGAAGTAAACTTCGTGTCTCTGTTTGAGAAAATTTTCCTAGGTGTTCCATGCAACCTAGCAATTTCCTTCATGTAAATTTCTGCAATATTAGCTATTGTATGAGTTGTTTTCACAGGAACAAAATGAACATCCTTTGTCAATTTATCAACCACTACCATGATTGAATCGTGTTGCCTAGATTTCTTCGAAAACTTTGTTATAAAATCAATGGTTATCACTTCCCATTTCTTCTCTGGTATTGGTAATGGTTGTAGTAAACTTGATGGGTGTCTATGCTCAACCTTCCCTCTCTAACATTCCATACATCTAGCGATGTAATCAACAACATCCTTTTTCATCCCCGACCAAAAGAATTGGCTTCTTACTGCTGTAATTGTTTTCTGGTAATCGAGATGTCCAACATATGGAACATCATGCATTTCCTTTAATACCAAATTCCTAAGTTCTCTGGAACTAGGAACATAAATTCTATTTTTATGCATAAGTAATCAATCTTCCTTCATCTCATACTCTTTCATTTTATGTTGTACATCCTCTTGATGTAAGCTTTCCTTTACCTATAGGTAATTTTCATTTGTAACAAAAACATCTAAATTTTTTCTCTTCAAGTCTTAATGATGCATACTAACAGTTGTAGGATGCATGAGATGTACTCTTCTACTAAGTGCATCAGAAAATTTATTTTCTTTTCCTTTAATATACTTGATTTCAAAGTCGTATTCACTTAAAAATTCCATCCATCTTTTTTTCCTGGCATTCAAAGTTGGTTGTTCAAAAAGATACTTCAGACCACTATGATCTATTCTCAGTTCAAATCTCTTTCCCATGAGGTAATGCCTCCACAGCTTCAATGCGTGAATAATGGTAGCGATCTCCAAGTCATGTGTGGAGTAGTTACTCTCATGTTCCTTAATATTTATGGACTCATAACTGATGACATGTCCATTTTGAGTGAGGAATCCACCAAGTCCTTCCTTACATGCATTTGTACATACCACAAAACTCTCATTTGGGTCAACAATATTTAACATAGGTCCACTAGTGAGTAACTCCTTTAACAAATTAAAGTTATCTTCACATTCAGATGTCCAATCAAATTTAATTCCCTTCTTTTGCAAAGAAGTGATGGGATAAGAAATATTAGAGAACCTTGCTATAAACCTTCTGTAGTAACCATATAATTCCATAAAATATATGAATTCTGAAACATTCCTATGCGTTGGCCATCTTCTGATGGATTCAATCTTCTCTGGATCCATTGATATACCCTGTTCTGAAATAATGTGTCCCAACTAATGGATCTTTTCTTGATAAAAAGAACACTTACTCAGCTTGGCATACAACTGATGTTCCCTCATCACTTGAAATACCAATCTTAGGTGGCGTTCACGCTTCTCCTTTGACTTAGAATAGAAAAGTATGTCATCCAGGAATAATTTGACAAACTTATCCATATAATCTTTGAATATGCCATTCATTAAGCACATAAAGAAAATTGGTTCATTGGACAATCCAAAAGACACCACTACAAATTCACAATTCCCATACCTGGTTCTAAAAGTTGTCTGATGGATATCTTCTTCTTTGATTCTTAATTGATGGTATCATGATCTCAAGTCTATCTTTGAAAATATCTTGGCTCCTCTTAGCTGATCAAAGAGGTCATCATTTCTGGGTAGAGGATACTTGTTCTTTATAGTGGACTTATTCAGTTGTCGAAATTCAATACACATCCTCAAGGTCCCGTCCTTATTTTTGAAAAAGAGTAATGGTGCTCAACAATTTGAAACAATTGGGTGTATGTACCCTTTCTTCAACAATTCCTCCAACTGCATTTGTAATTCTTTTAATTATGGTGTGCTCATTCTGTAAGGTGTTTTTGACATCGGGGCAACTCTCAGAACTAAATCAATAGAGAAATCCATTTCCCTTTTTGGTGGAAACCCTGGTATTTCCTGGAATACATCCTCAAATTCTTGTAGTACCATAAAATCTTCAAGTCTTTTCGCCTTTGTCTTTTCTGGCTCCTCCACATGCGCTACATACAACTAACACCCTTTCCTAAAACATCTCTTCAGTTGTAAGGCTGAAATATCCCTTATAGAGATGGGTCTTGGTACACCTTTCACCTCTGTTTTCCATCTCCATCAATACATGTAAATTTCTTGCTATGAAAATCTAGGATAGCATGGTGCTTGTCCAACCAATCCTTTCAAATTATAATATCATTAGACCCCAATGGTATGATATTTATATCAGCTCTAGTATTCACACCATTAAGACTTATGGAACAACCTCTCACCACATCATGGATTCTGCTTTTGGTTCCAGTGGCTAGCTAAACCAAACTTGATTTCCCAAGATTAATTTTCTCCAAATGTAATCTATCCACTATTTTAGGATCAATGTAACAATGACTTGCTCTTGAATCAACTAAAATAACAACATATCGATTTATAATCTTACCTTCCATCTCGATCATATTGGATTGGTACTCTGCTTTTCGATCATCTAAGGTTGCATAAATTCTTCCCATATCTTTGACTCTTGTAGCCTCTTGGATGTTTTTCACGGTGTTCATTTTGTCCTTTCTGTGAGGTAAATTCTTGTATAAGTGATCTTCCTTGCATCCCCAATGTTGTATTGGCGGTCTTCCCCTTTTTCCCAAGGAGTCTTCTTTCTTGGATTCATCCTTGGCATACTGATCTTGATGATTTTTATTTGTCTCATTTCTATTGAAAGGAGGTTTGAATCCCTTCGTCCTCTGATCATACTTCTCCTTCTTCTTATCCTTCCAAGACTTCTGCATGGATCTTCTTCCCTGGAATTTCTCATATAGGTACTTAGCTTTCCTAATAGCCTCAGACAAGGTCTTGGGTTCATCATACTGAATATTTTCTTTACAAAGGAAAGGAAAACCACTTAAAAACCTCTGTATTTTCACCTTCTCATCTTGTATGAACCCTACATACTTTAAGAACTCCAAGAACTTCTTCTCATATTCTTCCATAGTCATGCTTCCCATCCCGAGTTCAAACAACTCTTGCATTTTCTTGTCATAGAAATGTTCTTAGAGGTACTCCTTCTGAAAATATTTTTTGAACTGCTTCCAAGTGATCCTATTCTCATTAATATTATCAACTTGCTTCAGTTGTTCCCACCACATGGCATCCTTCCCATGCAAATGGTAGGTGGAAATTCTGGCTTCTAGGTTTGATGAATAGTTGTGCAATTGGAAATATCTCCTGAGTCCAAGAAACCAAGCTTCAACATCATCTTCCCTTTCCCTTTCACCACCAAAGGTTGGTGGCTTAAGCTTCCTCAACTCTTCTTGAAAACTGTCCACTTTTTTCCTAACATGAGACACCTATGGGATACTCATGGAGTCTTCATATTCATAAGACCTTCTTGCTGAGTAAGGAGGTGAGTGATGTCTATGATCTCTTCTAGAACTCTTGGAATAACCATCTCTTTCATGATCATCTCTTCTTTCATGATACTTGTCTTCTTCCTCTTGCTTTGAACCATTCTTTGTTTGTCTCTGCAACTAATTTAAGCTCTGAAACACTCAGGCATTTATTTGGATTTTCTCTCTCATCAGGTGCTCATTGTCTTCCTTGTAGCTCTGCAATTCTATTTTCAGTCTTCTCATAGTTTATATCAATGTTTCTTGCTCCCATTGTCCCTTGTGTCCGTTGGATTCCATCTCTACATTACCAACTCTAGTATTATGGCCTTCGGCCTCTTTATTATGGTTGGAGGCTCCCTCACCTTCTTCCATTCATCGAATACACATTTTAAGCTGGTATGTTTAAACCCCCTAATTATGCAAAATGTGCAAGTGACCATTTTGTCAAAGTTAAGCATATGACGAATATTTTTTTTCCAAACAATGTTACAGGTCCTTTCAATTCATGAAGAATATATATATATATTGCATCATATAGCACTTCCATGTTATCCTTAGCCCGATACAAGATTCAATCCCGTATAAGCACTTCCTTTGAACCCCTTCCCCAAGTGACCACAACTCAAAACTGCAGGATTATCCCTTCTTAGCACTTTTCTTCCTTTGAAAACAACAATTCAACCACTAGCCCCCTTTTTACTCTGACTGAAGTCTCATAGGACCAAGGGCCATAACCAAGCACTTAGCGGGAGGCATTTATTTGAGATGAGATYGACGGTCATAATCCATTGCGAAGATTGAATACGCACATGGGTTATTGTCAGGACCTGTACCCGTAATTTAAATTCAATACATTTTTGTTTTGAGTTTGAAATCTGATCATAGATCGGAYGATCCATATTCATATCGGATATTATAAAGAGCAGTGGTGGACTCTACCTTTGGCAGACCCACAATTTTTATGAAATACACCATTATACATTTGAAATTCGATTATTGTTTGGAACTTTAATATTACGTTGGAATATTAAACCAAATATACACCGTATATCTGTAGATATAACGGTTGTTGTAGGTATGTGGGTTTATTTAAATAGTTTTATTGACATTGATTACATTACTCACTTAGTACGGTGCACTCGAGGTGCTATGTGTTAGCAATATAGAGGTGACACGTGGCCCAATAAACTATTGATGCATGTCATTTTTCCATTGGCACAAATGACCTATCAAACGCATGAAAAATATGAACATGTGGCATGCATATGGTGGTCCACATCACCCTAGGTGACATCAACATGCCACATCACTTCCGTATTCTGTGACTTCAGAATTTCAATCTTCGGTGAACTTTGCACCTGCACACCTCTAATCTCCAAAACACCGAATTTTTGAATACTCGTAGGATGCACTGATTGAAGATCCTCATTCATTGTTTAGATCTACAATCAACAAGAGCTCTGAGACTCTAGGATTCGCGAGTTCCAGACTATTCACACTCTCAATCCTTCCAGAGTGCCAAGCCTCTGGACTGCAGGATATGCTGCCATATATCCTCTGTAATCAATGGTTGATATGGACTCTGACCTTCGGGCCTTCGGGAGTCCTTGACCCCAACTACTTATGCCTTGAATCATCCAGAGTGCCACGTCTCCAGACTATGAAATCTACTGTCACATGTCCTCTCCCGATCAACGGTGAGGATTTACTCCACTCTTCGAAGCTTCGGGGGTTTCTCCTTCATCACACTTCATTCCTTATGAACACTGAATTGACGAACTCTCGAAGTCTTCTTCAGTAACTAAGCACCAAGGGATGCTACATGGTAGAAAAGTAGAGACGACACATGGCCCAACATGATGGGTGACACGTGTCAAGTTATAACTAACACAAATGGTATTTTAAAAACATGAAACACGGTGACACGTGGAAAGCATCAAGTGTGTCCACGTCACCCTAGGTGACGTCAGTAGGCCACACCACTCCAGTGCTTCACGACTTTGGGACTTTGAGAGACTTATCCTCAATACACAACAATTCCCCCAAACATCGAACTCTTGAATAGGCAGATCTGCAGACACTTGTCCTCAAACATGAACGGTCCAGATTAACTATAGAGTTAGAGACTTTAGGATATTTCCCTCCTGACAGCTTGAGGACTCACTTCTCCCAGAGTGTCAAACCTCCGAACTGTTATGAGATCTATGACTCACACTCATTCGCGCACATTTCTGAAAGATGGGATATGCTCTTCCCCACTATTCCTCACCTCCTGATCTGTTCTTGATCCAATGGCCCATATCTTTCCTTGGAAAAATCCAATGGTCAAGTACCCCTCCCAGTGATCTACAACGTAGATTCACTCCAGAACTTCAGAGCTTCGAGATACTTTTATGACAAGGAGCTTAAAACTGTTGAAGTAGTGAAGTATGAAGGACTTGAGGGTTTAACCTCTACACTCTTTTCGCATATCTGATGGTTGTGAAGGATTCAGACCCTTTCCAAATATATCTTATGGCCATCACAGTTTCCCAAACCGCTACACCTCCTGAGCTTTCAAACACAGTTGAGGTGCGCTCTCAACACCTTCTGGCACTCTGGAGCTTAATTTCTCTATGAAACTTTTGCTTCAATGGTTAACAGGGCCCATCCAAGCTTATTATTGGAACGATGAGCTATGATACCAAACTGTAACATACCCAACCTCCCACAGGCCAGGCATGCTAATCACAAGTCCCTCCGGTGGACTAATTCGACCCCTACTCTAATTTTAAATATCAGGGAAATGAATGAAAGATTCACATGCATTGATCTAGATTCATACTAAACATAAAATAAATGAAGCATACAACATGCACAACAATAAAAAAAAATCATGCATACTCTAAATATATATTGAGATCAATGATAATTAAATACACAACAGAATAAATCATATACAGGTAATTAATACCATAACAAATAGCACTTATATTTTATAGAAGATAACCACCGACTAGATGCAGAACAAGTACGTTCCACCCAACCGTAGACATTGTTGTTCCAATTATAAAAAACAATGTCACCCCTGAGCCAGGGCTATGAATCCACAACAACAGTTCCAAAGTGTTACTCGGATTCCCAAACCAATCAACACTCAAGCTCTCATAGGCTTCCTAACATCCACAACAATCCAAGTACCCAACTATATTCTACCCATCCTGCACAACCCAAGAGAACGGACCCCCAACCTTCTCTGCCATGCAGTCCCTCATGCAGTCCTTCTCCTTTCAGGGCTCCCATACAGCTAGTCCAAAATCGTCATTATGGGACTCTTAGGACTCGTAGCTATGAGAAAAGTTGGGCACAGGCCAAAACATCTCAGATATGCAGGCCTTTTTCACACCTGGATTTCACCAGCAATCTCTACAGCCAACAAAACCGAGGTTTTTCTTCAATAGTCCGATTTCCTCTACCAAGACAAAAGCGAATGAGGAAGATGAGTGCGGTGAAAATTGAATGGAGTGAAGTCTCCACGAGAAGTGTGAAACAATGAACAATCGAGTGAATGAATGTGTGAGGGAAGAGTGAACAACCAACGACAGAACAAGGACGGGAATAAGAGTGAGAGAGAATGAAAACGACCAAATGAATGGGAGAATCAATGAACGTGAGAACCCCCCCAATAGACCAAGGAAAAGTTTATGTAATTTGTGGGGATCAAGAACCTCTTGGCCTTCCCCCAAGAATATCACGTAACTGATATTCTCCATTAAGAAAACTGGATAATAAATATAAAATAAAACACTTAGCCCCTCAATCCCTCTCTCTTGTGGAAGCATAGCCCCCTATAACTCTAGTCCTTGTCCATCTAGAAACCAACGAGGTATTTATTATTAATAATGAGAAAAACATTACATTTCTTGGGCACATTGGCCTTTTAGTAATTCTTTGGGCACTCTGGCCTCTCAGCAATGTAATAATACATTATTTAATATGGGGGATCAAAACCCAGTGTGTTACAATTGGTTGGAACAACACCATGCTTTCTTAGATTTTCATAACAAGGCATTTACTTTCCTGAATGAGGAAGGTAACCCAAGAACAGTCCAAGGAATTCCTAGGGCAATTACTATCCTAGAGATCTCAACAATGTAGTTGAAAAAGTGTTACAGGAAGGGATGCCAAATAACTGTAGCTCATATGGAGGAAGAACCTAAGGATAAGGTGCCAAATATTGAGGATGATGCAGTCCTAAAAGTTTTTGAGGATGTGTTCAAGGATATACCAGGACTACCCCCAAAAAGAGATATTGATTTCTCTATAAACTTAATGCCTGGAGCAGCTCCAATATCCAATACTCCCTACAGGATGAGTACATCAGAGTTGAAGGAACTGCAAATTCATCTTGAATAAATTTTGAAGAAGGGGTATATACGCCCAAGTGTGTCACCTTGGGGTGCCCCAGTTTTATTTTTAAAGAAGAAAGATGGGACATTGATACTGTGTATTGAATTTAGAAAATTGAACAAGTTAACTGTAAAGAACAAGTATCCTTTTCCAAGGATTGATGATCTCTTTGATCAATTGAGGAATGAAAAAATATTTTCAAAGATTGATCTCAAATCTAGTTATCATCAGGTGAGAATTAAATATGAATATATTGGAAATACTACCTTCAGAATAGGGTATGGTCATTATGAATTCATAGTGGTGCCATTTGGGTTATCAAATGCACCAATTATTTTTATGTGTTTAATGAATGGTGTTTTCAAAGAGTACCTGGACAAGTTTATCATTGTCTTTTTGGATGACATTCTTATATATTCCAAGTCAGAAGAAGAGCATGAGAATCACTTGAGGATGGTGTTACAAGTGTTAAGAGAGCACTAGTTGTATGCCAAATTGAGCAAGTGCTCATTTTGTCAGAACCGAATTCACTATTTGGGGCATATCATATCCAAAGAAGGGATAGCAGTGGACCCTGGAAATATTGAAGCTATTAAAGGGTGGACAACACCTAAGAATGTGACAGAAGTTAGATCCTTTATGGGTCTAGCTGGCTACTACAGAAGATTGATTGCAAGGTTTTCAAGGATTTCTCACCCGATTACTTCCTTGCAAAAGAAGGGAGTGAAGTTTTAGTGGACAACAGAGTGTGAAAAGAGCTTCAAACATTTGAAGCAGTTGTTAACCAATAAGGATTGTTGATCCAAACAAGGATTTCATGGTATGCATATATGCATGCAAAGAATAACTTGGTGGAGTCCTTAGTCAGAATGGGTATGTCATATGTTACGAATCAATAAAGTTTAAGGAGCATGAAAGACATTATGCCACTCATGATTTGGAATTGGTAGCCATAGTGCATGCCTTGAAGAAGTGGAGACACTACCTCATGGGAAAAAGGTTTGAGCCGAGGACATACCATAATGGTCTGAAATATCTATTTGATCATCCAAATCTAAATGCTAGACAAAGTAGATGGTTAGAGTTTCTCTATGAGTATGACTTTGATATCAAGCACATCAAAGGAAAATAGAACAAAGTGGATGATGCACTCATCAAAAGAGTGCATTAAATACATGATACAACCATTAGCATGTATCAAATTGATCTTAAAGGAAGAAATTTTGAGGATGCAAAAGCAGATTTGTAGTACATGGAGACAGTAACAAAATTACAAGAAGGCAAAATGCATCAGAAGGTTGAGGATTATAAATTAGGAAATGATGAAATTATATTAGATAGAACAAAACTTATGTACCCAATTATCATGAATTGAGGAGTATGATCTTGAAAGAGATGCATAATTTACCTTATGTTGGACACCCAGGATATCAAAAAACCATTGTAGCTGTCAAGAGTCAATATTATTGGCCAGGCATGAAGACGGAAATTGTTGAGTAAATTGCTAAATGTCTAGAGTGTCAAAAGGTCAAGGCTGAGCATAGACACCCAACTGGGTTGTTGCAACCATTTCCCATTCCTGAGTGGAAGTGGGAAGTGGTGTCAATGGATTTCACACCAAATTTCCCAGAACAAGCAAGCAACATGATTCTATCATGGTGGTGGTGGACAAGCTTACTAAAGCTACCCATTTCATTCCAATGAAGATTACTCACAAGGAAACCAATGTTGTTGATATTTATATGAGGGAAGTAGGATGCTTGCATGGAATACCCAAGACAATTGTGCTTGACAGAGACCCAAAGTTAACCTCAAAGTTCTGGAAGGGATTATTCAAAGGGTTTGGAACATATCTGAACTTCAACACAACTTATCATCCCGAGTTTGATGGGAAAAAAAAAGGGTGAACCAAGTGATAGAGGATATGCTAAGAATTTACGTGATGGACAAACCATCTAAATGGGAAGACTATCTAAACTTGGTAGAATTTTCTTACAATAATGGGAACCAAGCATCTCTAAAGATGATCCAATTTGAGGAACTTTATGGCAGAAAGTGCAACACACAAATAAGTTGGGACAACCCAACTGATAGAGCAGTGGTTGGGCAAGAGTTTCTAAGGGAAATGGAAGAGAAGATGTCAAAGATAAATAAGAATTTAAAGGCTTCTCAAGATAGGAATAAAAGATATGCCGGTAAGGGTAGAATTCACAAAGAATTCTTTATTGGTGATCACGTGTTTATGAAAGTGAAGGACAATAGAAGTTCTCTGAAGTTGGGAAACTATTCCAAATTGGCATCTCGTTACTATGGGCCATTTGAAATCCTAGAAAGGATTGGATCTGTAGCTTATATGCTTGCATTACCTGCATCTATGACCATTCATAATGCATTCCATGTATCATTTCTTAAGAAATATATACCTGATGCTAATAATGTTATTGATTGGAATGTGATTCAGGTGGAGCAAGAAGGTGCTTTTCAAGTGCATCTGGTACACATTCTGGATTGAAAAATCAAGCAACTCTGGAATCAAGCCATCGAGATATTAAAGGTCCAATGGACCTGGTATGGTCCTGAGGATGCCAGTTGGGAGCACGAAGCGGCCATGCAGGCATAATACCCGCATCTTTTTGAATATTTTTGAAAATCTTGTTGTAATATGTAAATATGATGCACTGAGGACAATGCATAAATGAGGGGAGGGGATTGTAATACCCCAAGGCCAAGCCCCTACTAAATTGTAATTATGTTTATAGGTTGGTGAGCCAAGTGTTTATAAGCTGGGAGGCTTATGTGAATATTAGGTTGGAGAGCTTGGATTGCTTAAGTCCAGTGAGTCTATTTTTGTATATGTAATTATGCATATCAATAAAATAAAAAGCACATCACTGCGTACATACCGACCACGAAGAAAGAGTTATGGGGGACTAAGCTCCACTAGGTAGGGAAAGGGAGAGATAGACATTTAGTTTGATGTATTTGTGATAGAATATGGTAAGAGAAATATGGGCCATCATGCCTATTTTTCTATGTGGAAGTTGTTCCAGGCTAAGCACCACTACATCATGATTGAATAGGAAGGTTTAGATATGGTGTATGACTTGTAGAAGTTTTAGTATTAGTTTTTAGGAGGCCACTTCAATTCTTTTTGTAGATCATTTGATATTTAATTTTATGGTCAATATGACTATTATGGAAGGATGCATTTTTCAATGGATATTGTTGTTTCAAGAGTTAATTTTGAAAATATTATGAATCTAGGTTAGCATAAAGTGAGCCTTAGCCATCTATCTAGAATTTGATCTAGTGAGTCCAGTGGTGCAGTCGATGACCAGTTTCTAAATGAATATTTGTTTTTTGGTAGAGGTCATACACCATTATTTGGAAGAAATTGATTTGTTCTTGACTATGGTTACTATCCCTACAAAATATTTGACAACTCAAGAAAAAAATTTAGTGGCCAAGGTTGTTTAATATTTGTTAATTTCAAGCCAACTTTATAAAATTGGTAGTGATGGGATTATTAAGCATTGTACTCTAGATCACGAGCATTCAAATATTCTATGGGAATTTGTTAGTGGAGTTATGCGAGATCATTTAAGTGGGAAATCTACCACCCACAAGGTGCTACATGATGTACTATGGTGTCCTATTATATTTGAGGATGCGAAGAATTATGTGAAGGGTTGTAATCTTTGATCAAGTATCATAAGGCCATCCTAGATATATGAGGTGTCACTACACCTAGTTATGGCTCTTCAACCCTTTGAAATGGGTCATATTTCATAGGGCTTATTAGTCCCTTCACTTGTCATTCAAGAGCACAATACACATTGTTGAAATTGATTACATTGCCAAATGGGTAGAGGAACCACCTACTCAAGTTTTTGCAATTGATATATTTGCTCATTTTAGTTTTGAACACATTAGCATGTGGTTTGGGTGCCCTATAATTTTGACTAGTGATATAGGGAGTAATTTCATTAGTACCGCAATCATAACTCTTACTAGAGAGTCTTCTATCCAACATCACAAGAGTATTCCATATCATCAGCATGATAATGGAATAGTGGAGGGATTTAATAAGATTTTGGAGCATGGATTAAACAATATTTATTCAATAAATTGAGATGATAAAAATTAAAAACTTTCAATATCTTTATGGGCCTATCATACAAAACTAAATGCTTGACTAAGAAAATTCCATTTTAGGTGGTGTATGGATAAGAGGCAATGATTCATGTAGCATTATTGTCACTAGTATACTTATTGATCAAGCCACACACATGATGGAATAGGAGTCACTGGTGGCCCATGGGACACTTATCTAAATTAATGGAACTAGAGGAAGACTTGTTTCTAGTATTTTTTCATAAAACTATGGAGAAGGCACGACATAAAGTATGGAATAAAAATAACATTAATAATAGTAACTTCTATAAAAGAGACATGATTTTATTCTATGAAAATGAGTACTTAAAACATCCAAAAAAGTTAAATATGCATAATATGGGCACATTCCTAGTTGTAGACATCAAAGAATCTAGAGTCATTATCTTGGCCTAACGTAATGGAATAATTTTGTTGGGGTAGGTGTATTGCACTCTCTTAAATCCTTTTATTCTTTCCTTTAACTAAATTAACCAATACATTTCTATTTTGAGAAGTTTCTTAGGTTAGGTTGCATCATTTTGGTTTTCTTTCAATTTTATTTGGTTGAGTCGTAGTTGCGTCTTTCATAGTTTTGATCGTTTGCATTAATTGTTCTAGTATAAACTTATATTTTCCATTTATTTTTATTTTTTTTATTTGACTATATGACACATTTTTGTGGTTTGGGAGTCTGTAATTATTCAAATGCTTAAATTATTATCATGATAGAAAAAAGGTACACTCCATGTACAGAATGTGTGTGTGGAGCATAACGCCAAGATAGATAAGTTATACAATAACCTATGAAATAACATGAGAACCTCCTCCAAATAACCAAATAAATTCATACATCACAATTCACATGTCTCAATAATGAATACATGATCTCTATATATACCTATTCACACTTGCACGTGATGCCCCTTTAGTATTATGTCAACCTTACTACATATATATTTACACCTTACATGTATATTTAGACCCATAGATGCCCCTCCTTGGGGTCATATCATATATATTTAACCCTAAATATTCCCCCTTTGGATCATAACATAGTACCCTCCTTCAAAAAGCTTTGTCCTCAAAGCTTTGCAATTAAAGGCTTCACATTTCATGAAACCAAGTAATATGGTTTTCTTATGTTCCTTCTTTCTTATTTCCATTGATGATGATCCATACATCGAAATTAAATTCTTTTTAGTCATAATCCATGGTTTCTAGTTGTTGCATAATTTTCTTTCCCTTGATTCCATGTATCGTTGTTGAAGCTTCAACAATTTGTAGTAGATGTTAGTGTATGATAATATCTTGTTGAATAATGGATTTGTGATGCAATATTCCATGAATATTGATGAGTGTTCCATCTTCTTCCTTGATAATGTTGATGATGATCTTCTTGTCTTCCTTGAAATCTTTCCTAATAATGAGGGTGTCAATATGGTTTCACATCTGACAATTTTTATTCATTTTGCACACACATTTCCTCTATCTTATTTTCATAGACCATGGAGGGTTTGCAAGGATGTAGAAAATGTCATCTTTAATGAATCTACTTTTGAACAATGGAATAACATGATGTTGATTACCACTATGCATTACATTAGGGTTCCCAAGTACTTAATTGGTGTTCACTATAATAAAATGAAAATTAGAATGTGTAGCTACCCACTTTTCAAAATTAGACCTAAAGGGATTCACTAAAAATTTAAGAAGTATATATTCAATATCTTGAGGGTTTTTTTTTGGACACCCATGTAACTGAAAACCTATTTATATAACACATATTCTATCAACATGAATAAGAGTGAAGATACCAAAAATTTATCCTTATCTGTAGCAATGGGTTGGACATAAGTGTTGTCATGACCATGTCAAATTTCATTTTATTATATTGAACATCAATTAAGTACTTGGGAACCCTAATGTAACGCATAGTGGTAATCAACATCATGTTATTCCATTGTTCAAAAGTAGATTAACTAAATATGACATTTTCTACATCCTTGCAAACCCTCCATGGTATATGAAAAGAAGATAGAGGATATGGGTGTGCACAATGAAGATAGAGGAAAATGGGTGTCATTTCAGCTTATAGGTTGTTGTGATTTTGGAGATACACCCTGTGGAATATAGGGTTTTTTATTATTCCTATAACTAGTCTCAAGAAGGTGTTCTAGGTAAGACAATCATATCGTCTTCATAGAGGATCCAAATTCAGTGAGACCAATTGCATTGCAAAGATGAAAGGACGTAGTATTTGGGTGTAAATTTTAGAATATGTTATTGAATCTTGGAAGCATGGAATTATGTACAAGTTAGCTCTCTTGGAAAGGCCAAAAATCAGCAAGGTTTGGGAAAGTTACCCTAACTTTCACTTGGAACATCCAATTTTGGTCAAACCTATGGCATTGCAGAGAAGACATTTCAGAGTACTACATTTTTAAATTTCATACTCGTGGGGACCGGAATTTTATAAATACATCAAAAGGAAGGTAGGTCAGGAGGATAGACTCCAATTCAGGGTTTCAAATGTATGTTTACTTAAAACTATTATAAAGTTTGTTTGGGATGTCTGATTGAGCTGATTCAAAATCCATTGGAAATAGAAAACATAGAAGATTATATTGGAACAAGGATTATAAATAATTTATTGAATTATTCCTAATATATTGAGTTTGTCAATTGATTTTTGTTTTATACCTCAATTAAGAATCACTGGCAATACCTAGATTTAGTGGAGATGAAGATAAAGATGAAAACAATACTAGAGAATGGTTGAGGATGATAAAGGAAAATACTTTGAGTCCTTTGAATTTATTGTTTTACTTGAGGGGTGAATCTTTTAAGCGGTGGGATATCTTTGATGAAGGTACTAAAAACACCCCTACATGGGAAATTTTTGGAGAACTCTACTCAAATAAATGGATTAAGGATACAAAAAGGGAGGAGATGTATAAAATTCAAGAGGAGTTAAAGGAATCAAAAGAAAATGTCTCCAAATTTCTAAAGGATAATTAGGAGCTAAGAACATATATTACAAAGAAAAATGATGATTTCATCAAGATGCAATCCCTTAATGAATCACTCATTAAGGAGGTTAAGAACCTAAATAAAGAAAAGAGTAGAAAAGCAAAGTGGGAAAAGGATAATTCAAGGGAAGAATTGAAAATGAAAGATGAAGAGGTTTGAAAGGATGTACAAAATGTCATCTTTAATGAATCTACTTTTGAACAATGGAATAACATGATGTTGATTACCACTATGCATTACATTAAGGTTCCCAAGTACTTAATTGATGTTCACTATAATAAAATGAAATTTAGCATGGGTCATGACAACGCTTATGTCTAACCCATGGCTACAGAAAAGGATAAATTTTGGGTTTCTTCCCTAAAATGTGTTATATAAATAGGTTTTTAGTTACAAGGGTGTCCAAAAAAAAAACCTTCAAGGTATTGAATATATACTTATTAAATGTATAGTGAATCCCTTTAGGTGTACTTTTGGAAAGTACATAGCTACACATTCTAAGTTTCTAAGGAAACAAATAATGATGAAGGACAAAGAGGAAAAATTTAAGTCTAACCTAGATACCTAAGTCTGGGGGTCCACTAGAAATCCTAGTTAGATATAAGAGGATGCATCGAAGGCACCAACTATACTCACCACTCATATATTGGATGATTATCACTTTATGGGGCATGGGATGAATCAATGTTCATCATTTATTGTATATTACATCAAATAAAAAAAATACACAAAAAGTGTGTCCTCTCTATCGTGTAGTTCCATCTATCTTGATGAAATAAGAAACTCCTACTTGTAGTTAACATTTAGTTTGTAATTGTGGAAAATTTATCTCCTCTTACTCATGGTACTAGAACATTGATCAATTGTCCTTGATTCTCAAGGAGTGGAGACATACTTACTTTTTGAATTACCCATCCTTAAGGGACTATCCATTCTTGAGAAAAAACAACTTTTTTTGATGACGTGGAAGTTCTAGAGATGACATATCATCTCTCAAAACCTATTGTGGTGAAAATTCTAGATGTTAATCTTGTTGTTGTCCCTCAACATGTTCCCATTTCAGATAAAATAAATAAGCAATTATGATTCATTGATCCAGGGGATCAAATTTTGCTCAAAAATTCAAAGTGCTCAGAATCACTTCAAATTGAACGAGAGCATAGGCCTCGTCGTTACGAACCCAACGCAACTCGTTTGGGTTCAAACGTATGTCGGGAGTAAGAGATATCGCGTTCTGTTCAAAATGACAAACATGCAAAAAAAAGGGATGCTGACTGTACAGTCCGTACGGTTGCTGACGTGGCAGTCCATACAACACGTGGAAGAGTTGAGTGGTAGACAGTTGGTAGCTATGGGTGAATGACATTACGACTGGTAGCTATGGGTGAATGACATTACGACACGTGGCACCTTGTTATTGGTTGTTATATAAAACTTTATTGGAGTCCATTGGGTTCGACCCCGTGACCTCCACCCACATGTAAAGACTTTGCATAGTATGCGCTGCCAACACGCCCCACCATATGCCTTGATATATGTATGGTTTTGAATAATTTTAAGTTTGAAATGTTTATGTATTGGCGCGGGGGTCCGGGTTGGGGCTTAGCCCCAGCCCCCAAACACATACATTGTTGTAATATGACCACATGTTATGCCATATGCGCATGCGATTTGGTTTATGATTTGGTTTGAATTCGGTTCAACGGTTATACAAACGACCCACCACTTGTTGTTTATCCATTGGCTTGTGGAAACAAAGGGCCTATGTTTGCACTTGTGCACGGTCATATGGGTCATACGACCTTTCCCTTGACGGTTAGGGGCTAGGTGCACTCGTAACCGTCCTACAGTTTGCATGGTTCACGCGGTTGTGTCCGGTGCTAAGTTTTAACGCTTAAATATGCATGTGGGCTAGGTTGAGCCAACAAGGGTGCATTTTGTAGATGCAAAGACAACAAGTTTGAAGGGGGACTTCCAGGAAGTCTATCTTCTTCAATTTTTGGCCAAACTAGGTGCCGAAAAATCCCAGCTAGGGGTTTTTGGACGTTCTGAAGCCATTGGAGTAGTCTATTTGGCATTTTGAGCATTGTAAAGCACATTTTTGAGCACTTTGAGCAAATAATACAAATGATCCATTGGAAGCTGGACCAGGAGATGTAGCCCAAGAGAGGGGTGAACTCCTTTATCATTTGTTGTGTTATGTGTTTTCTGTTCACTGTTATTGTTGTTGTTTATATGCATCTTGAATGAGTAAATCCTATTAAATTTGTGTTGCAAAGTTGATCCATTTTCATTTTAACACATAAATTTTACTTGCAAATAATTTCAAGAATACAAGTCTTCTTCATTTTTAGATCAAGTTGGTATCAGAGCATAGGTTTTTGAAGACTTGATTGTTTGCAAGTGTTTTGTTTTCTAATGCTCACAAGGTTGAAACTCACAAGAGGAGAAGGTCAACTTGTAGAGCCAAGTTCTCATCCTTCAA
>JASDQU010101119.1:155941-212940 GCA_032191745.1 Picea mariana | reverse complement strand
CTGCTACTGGCCTAAAATGAATGAAAGTGTTTCAAGATATGTTCGAGGATGTTCGTTATGTGCCACAAGTAAACCTAGCAATCGAAAGTTGGGTTTGTATACTCCACTTCCGGTTCCTTCTCGTCCTTGGGAAAGTATTTCTATGGACTTTGTAGGAGGTCTACCTATGTCTAGATGAAATCATGATTATATTTATGTTGTGGTTGATCGATTTAGCAAAATGTGTATTTTGATGCCTTGTACAAAGCAAGTTACAGCTGAACAAATGGCACAAATGTTCTTTCAAAATGTTTGGGTGCATTTTGGATTTCCTAAATCCATTATTTCTGATCGGGATTCTCGATTTGTTGGAAGTTTTTGGTCGAGTTTATGGGCACTCATGGACACCAAACTGAAAAAGAGCACAACTTTTCATCTACAAACCGATGGTCAGACAGAAGTGGTAAATCAAACAGTGGTGCATCTTCTTCATGCTTATTGCAGCAAGCATCCTAAACTTTGGGATGACCATTTACACTACATTCAGCATGCTTACAATCGAGCTAAGCACTCTTCAACTCAAACATCACCATTTGAAGCATGTTTTGGCTATTTGCCCAAATCTCCTTTAGATTTTATCTTTGGGAAGGATATTGCTATTGAAGGTCAATATGACATTGATAGGGCATAAAAGTTCATTGAACAAATTCAGTCGATACATCAAATAGTGCAAGAGCAGTTGGAAAGGAGTTAAGCCAAGTACAAGACGAGACATGAAAAGCATCGTGTTGATCACAGTTTCCAAGTTGGAGATGAAGTTTGGCTTTACATCAGTAAGGAGAGGCTTAAAGGAGAAGGTAAAAAATTGAAACCAATTCGATATGGTCCTTTCAAGATTATTGACAAAATTGGTAACGATGCCTTTCGTTTAGATTTGCCTCCTTATATGCAAATGTATGTAGTTGTTAATGTTGAGAATTTGAAATTGTATGAGCCTCCTTTGATTAATGATCAAGGAGAGCATGTTCAGATTCCTTCTATAGATGATTTTCCCCCAGAATATCTTACAGAACTGCATGAAGACACAATCCTTGATAGGAGAATGCGAACTTCAAAACGAGGAAATGTGGAGTATCTTCGAGTTGGTCTTAAAGGTACAAATCCAAGCAAAGCCAAGTGGATTGAGGCTGGAAATATGAGGGAACTATACCCTCATCTTCAAATAGACTGAAAATAGTCTTTTGGAGGTCCAAAAGCTTTCCAATGGGAAGGTGTGATCCAGGGGATCAAATTTTGCTCAAAAATTCAAAGTTCTCGGAATCACTTCAAATAGAACAATAGCGTAGGCCTCATATTTACGAACCCAACGCAACTCGTTTGGGTTCAAATGGACATCGGGAGCGAGAGATATCGCGTTCTGTTCAAAATGACAAACAGGGAAAAAAAAGGATGCTGACTGTACAGTCCGTATAGTCCATACGACTGCTGACATGGCAGTCCATACAACACATGGAAGAGCTGAGTGGCAGACAGTTGGAAGCTGTGGGCGAATGACATTGCAACACGTGGCACCTTGTTATTGGTTGTTATATAAAACTTTATTGGAGTCCACCGGGTTTGACCCCGTGACCTCCACCCACATGTAAAGCCTTTGCATAGTATGCGCTGCCAACACGCCCCACCATATGCCTTGATATATGTATGGTTTTGAATAGTTTTAAGTTTGAAATGTTTATGTGTTGGCGCAGGGGTCCGGGCTGGGGCTTAGCCCCAGCCCCCGGACGCATACATTGTTGTAATATGACCACATGTTATGCCATATGCGCGCGCGTGATTTGGTTTGAATTCGGTTCAACGGTTATACAAATGACCCACCACTTGTTGTTTATCCATTGGCTTGTGGAAACGGAGGGCCTATGTTTGCACTTGCGTGCGGTCATATGGGTCATACGACCTTGCCCTTGACGGTTAGGGGCTAGGTACGCCCGTAACCGTCCTACAGTTTGCACGGTTCGCGTGGTTGCGTCCGGTGCTAAGTTTTAATGCTTAAATATGCATATGGGCTAGGTTGAGCCAACAAGGGTGCCTTTTGTAGATGCAGAGACAACAAGTTTGAAGGGGAACTTCTAGGAAGCCTATCTTCTTCAATTTTTGGCCAAACGAGGTGCTGAAAAAGACCAGCTAGGGGTTTTTGGACGTTCTAAAGCCATTGGAGCAGTCTATTTGGCATTTTGAGCATTGTAAAACACATTTTTGAGCACTTTGAGAAAATAATACAAATGATCCATTGGAAGCTGGACTAGGAGATGTAGCCCAAGAGAGGGGTGAACTCCTTTATCATTTGCTGTGTTATGTGTTTTCTGTTCATTGTTATTGCTGCTGTTTATATGCATCTTTAATGAGTAAATCCTATTAAAGTTGTGTTGCAAAGTTGATCCATTTGCATTTTAACACATAAATTTTACTTGCAAATAATTTCAAGAATTCAAGTCTTCTTCATTTTTAAATCATTCACCCACTAGAGATTCATAAACTCCCTACAATAAGTGAACCAAGGAAGAATCCTCTAGCCATAGGGAGTATCCTTTCTTGCTACAAAGATATTTATGTATAAATATCCCTATCAAAAAAAATTAAAATATATAAAAGAATATAAAAAAAAGAGGAGAAGCAAGACTAATCAAGAATACATCCACACCAAGCCTATGTCCATTAGGCATCTTTATCCTAAACTGTGAGACATATAATAGAGAATCGAAGGTAAAATGTGTTTAAAGGAGATAGAGTTCTATTATATAAGAGGATGGAGGTGTCATGTCATTCTAGATTTAAGAAATGAAAATGTATATGGGCCTATGTGAGAATAGTCCAATGGTTCAAGTACTCAACATTCTAATCATTAACAATGCATGAAACACACTATGAAAACATATTTTACATCATTAATACTGAGGGTTGTAGATATGATTCCTCACATCAATACATTTAACATTCCACCAAACATTTCTCAAATACAAGAATAAATATGCATATGGGTAGAGCCACAAAATGTTTCCATTATAATATATTCGAGGATATCAGACATATGGTAGTGAGGAATCAATTCTCCAAAACACTCTCCTTATATTTGGAATATCACAAAAATACATAACTATAGTGCCAAAAAAAAAATATAGGTGGAATTAGATGCTATGGAAAAAACAAGTTTTAGAAAAAACTTAAATTAATAGATAAAACACTCTCCTTATATTTGGAATATCACAAAAATACATAACTATAGTGCCAAAAAAAAATATAGGTGGAATTAGATGCTATGGAAAAAACAAGTTTTAAAAAAAACTTAAATTAATAGATTTAAAACTAGAGTAGCAAATCCATATTTACATGATTCAATAGATGCATCTTCTAGGTGATATAAACTCTCCCATACCTATCATGCTCTATTTGGGTGAGAAACTTATCCACATGCTTATGATATTTCTACCATATCTCGTCCCTCCTAATATAATTTTCTTCTCCCCATGCCCTCAATATATTATAATTTATGTCATTATAATGATTTTCACCTTATCCAATTACAAATTTTTTTTACAAACAATTACAAATAATTCCTTCCAATATTGTTGAATCACGTAGATAATTACATCATTTTGGGAACCATAAAATTATTGATAAGTTGTAGCTTCTTCTTATTATTATTGGGTTAAAAAATTGACCCATGTCAAACCTCAAGTTGATCTTGATGGCCTTTTATTTTTCCAATTATTTCTATCCAATTCTATATTTTGAAAGTTTTAAACCATGTTTCAATATGAGGTAGACCCTTGTTATTAAACTCATTAGAAAATGGATTGGTTGTGAGTCACTAATTAATCTTAATCAAATGAATCATAGGCTCTAGCTTCATCATACCCTATAAGGATCCTCTAGTTATGTGGGCATGCCACCTGTCCCCTTTGTCAAAGTACATGAGCCCAATCCTTTAGTGGGTCTTACATTGAAAGTGAATTCTTAGTTTTCCCACTAACTATCAGTGTTAGGTTCCTTTATAGTGAACCATTAGTTAGATATGGATTTCATATCCCATGGAATCCATTTCCATATTTTCCAAGTAGAAAATCAAAGCTTGTAGATGTGACACGTGTCTTTAATGACAAGAATGGCCTATCCTTCTCTAGTTTTGATGTTCTATGGAACCACGTATGACCATGATTAAGACCCACATTATTATTCAATCAATAGTCAATATATTGTGTCCTTCCAAACTATTTAATCATTTCCTTTCCATCCCATGGAATTGAGACTTAACTCAACCATGAAATTACATGTTGCTATCAATATCCTTTTCTTAACCATGAAATTACATGTTGCTATCAATATCCTTTTCTTAACCATGAAATTACATGTTGCTATAAATCTCCTTTTCTTGGAGGTCCTAGGTATCACTCACTAATATGAACAAACATATGTTGCAAAGCAACTAAATCCCTGCATAGTACATTGTGCACAATTGGTTCGAGTTATTGTTATAATGTGCAAGCATTTCAACGTATTGATTGAGAAAGCATAAAAAAAGATAAAAAAAAAATAACATAAATAAGTGCTGGACAAGTGGTATTCATATTCTATAAATCAAGTTTTAAAAATTAAAGTGACAATTACTCTATGTATATTGTAAATAGTTGGTCCTAGTTATTGGTATCATGTGCATGAATTTCAAATAGATCGATTGAGAGAGCACCGAATAAGTTTCAATATTAATGTGATGTGATTTTGTAAAGAGTAAGTTTCAATATTAATATTAATGTGATGTGATTTTGTAAAGAGTAAGTTTCAATATTAATGTGATTTTGTAAGGTAAGAATGAAAATATTAGAAATTTAAGTTAGTGGTTAAATGGTTTGAGTCAGTGAATGCAATTAGCTTAAGTTAAATGAACTAGTTGATCTCTACAATGGAAAATAAGTATCTCTAAAAATAGACTAAATCCCATCTATGTTTTTCTCATTAAAATCTTCATTGAAAACTGTAGTTGAATTTTAAAAATCAATCAAACAACTCATCGAGTTATAAGATATGCCAAATTTCCATGCTTGGAAAATTTTCTTCTCAACGATTCAAAATTCTAAGGCAAAGTCTTATGATTTTTTTATTATTTTAGGTCGTGAAACGTGGAATTTAGAAAAATGAAGTGATCCTATTTGTGGCTTAGAAACATAGTTATCAAACTCAAATTCCACTACAGTACTCCTCTTCATACAAAAATAATAATAACACGCAAAAGAAAGGCTACTTGGATGGCTTGCCTTGCAAGCGTTTGCATCTCCTTTACAATGTAAATCGTATAAGAAAAATAACATGAAACCAGTAGGTTAGGAATCCCTCCGTTAGCTTTCCTATGGAAAGCCAACCTGAAATGGAAGAACAATTTCATGATGGGAAAGGGCTTGCATCTACTTGGGTGGGATGGAACATTTTAAAAATTATTTGAATTAATTTAACATTTTGTTATTAATATTGAGTTGAGTTGACGTATTGTAATTGTGGAAGATTATAGCACGTCAAAACTCGAAGACTATAGTGTTCACATGGTGCACATATGTCATTGAAAATATAGGTGAAGGGAATGCATAATAATTATTAATTGTTATGTGTTATATAAACAATGAGACAATATTGAGCAGTGGTTTTTCAAGGATAGCAATAGGCTGTGGTTTTGACAATAAGACAGTTTTGAGTGGTGCTTTTTCAGGGACAACGACCAGGGGTGGTTTTACAAAGATCGGATTATTGGGTAGTCTAGAGGGTCGTAGTTGAATCATGATTTTCCCTGATAATCAAAGAAGTCCATTGCAAGCAGGTTTCCTTTGAATTGATGCTTACTAGAAGGAACTTGCCCTGGATAGTGAGCCACTAATTTACAACACTGGTCCATGCTAGACTTGTTGTGCATGGTTCATTTGATAGCATATGAAGCAATTCAACACATGGTATAGCAGAGTTTTGACAACCTTCAACAAGCCAATAAGCATTTATAGATTCAATTTGCAAAGGAACATATAATTATTATCAGCTTCAATTCAAATAAATCTTTGCACTGAAGTGAAATGTGTAGTAAGTGTACAAAAGTATCAAATGTTGGCCTGAATTTATATTTTTCCATTCCATCAAATAGTTAGGAAGTGTAATGTTCTTAAAGTTTAAACATATTTTGCAATAATAGAGACATGTTCTTAAAGTTTGAACTATTTTGCAATAACAACAATTCATTGAACTCTTCACAAAGCTTCACGTCCATTTCCAAAATATGGAAGATAAACAAGTACTTGTCACTAAATTTAATTTAATTTTTCTTCCAAACATAGTCAAGAAATAGACATGTTCAATAGTAAGACCATGAATGTGGATTTCAACTAAGCCTAAGAAAAAGACATGTTTAACAAAAATATAACATCTATTACATTCAACAAATGGGGCGACATGGAAATCAACATTGATTCTGTCACAAATTCATTACATCCAGTGATAATTTCTCTGCTCAATAAATGCTTCAAATTCTCGTTACTTTGCATGTAATTGAAAGAAATATTTTCACTAAAGGGAAATGCATGGTAAGTGTACAACAATTCTTTGTTGATTTTTTTCATGTAAATCTATTTATATACTCATGAGCACATTTTCCTAACAACATAACACATTATGAGAGGAAGGGTACAGATGGAATGCTTTGCTTAACTAGGGTAGAGCTAGAGGCTTGGATTATTGGGCTATTTTATTTTTACTATAGTACTCTAGGATATTATAGGATATTATTTTTAGACTATAGTATTCTTGTAGAGAGTTAGTTGCACTTGTTCTTTTTACTGTGAAGGAAAATAAATTATGCCTATTATTTGACTCACCTTCTTGCATAAATGAAATACAAATTACCATGAAGCATTCTTGTGATTTATCTTGAAACATAGAATAAATGTCACATTACCATCTTACAGAAGTAAAGTACATTACCTTGGACAAGTCATATGATCTCAATTGATCATGAAAACAAGATACAATTGATTATCAAAACAAGATACACAAAGAGACATATAATTTCATTATAGGCATAGTCATGGCTTACATGTCTAGAGGTTGGATGCATAGAACAAATTCGTACAAAGTATCAACTATAACAATTAAATTTTGTATATAGTATCAATTTATACCACGAAATATTAAAAAATTAAAAAATGTAAAGGTATCTTTATAAAATAGTATGCCAATGTGTTTGGCCAAGCCATAGTCTCATCATTCTTATGAAAATTCCCATAATCATTATTTATGGTTTTTCCTCATCATTTAAATAGGCAAAGCTTAAAACATGGGCCAATTTCACTTATTAGGTTCAACGTAAAATATGTTTTATGTAAATGTTGATTAATAAAGTTTACGTTAATTGGGATTAAGAAGAAGTTTGACGATTTCACTCCATTAGATAAACATATAATTAGAACAACCTCCTTGGGGATCGATGAATCTTTCCCCATTAAACATTCACCATCAAATTCATGTCAAGAATGATCTCCTTCCTGCATGAAATCCAATTTTTTTATTAAAAAAAACCGTATGTGAGATCACAATATTTCATGGCACGAATTGATTAGAAATATCCGAACCTATGTTTGGAAGAACCCGAGCATCAAGTGGACACATTTTCCAGCACATAAATAGAAATGTCAAGAAATGGAAATGTTAAATCTTGGTATCGTTAGAAATGGTCGCAATAAAAAGCAATAAAATAGAAAAATAAAGCTTACTAATTATAAACTTGCTAATTTCATTCGGTAATGACTTTAGAATTGCAAGGATGTTACCATATTTAATCTAAGCCCTCTATTAAGATTAAGATGACACGACGAAGAATATTGTGTAATAAATCAATCCCATCCATTTACTATGCATTCCTCATTAAAAGAGTGATTAATTTGGCACTTCATGCGTAATTACCCTTCATGCCATCGCTACAACCTTTACTATAATTATCATAAATGAATAGTTAATAACTATGGCATGTTAACGACTCGTTGTTGCAGAAACTGTTTCAAGTTTTGCTGCCATAATTTATGAGCCTTCTCAAACATGTTGATGATGGGAGGTGTGTCATATGAATATCATCATAAATGTTTAGGTTTATGCATCCCATGTTAACCGGAAATGTATTTAACAATAATAATAATAATAATAATAATAATAATAATAAATTTTCAAGGTCATGATCAAGTTAGACATCAAATTGGCATACAAAACTTTATTATTCGTGGGACAAGGGACCCCTTCACAAAGTAATTTGTCTGCTAAAGTCTATGAAGGTATACATACCCTACCCCTCTGGATTTGAACTTGTGATCTTCCTCTATATTTGCGTGATATAACAAAAAACAACCATTTGATAAAGTTTCTTTTTGCTAGGGTTTGCAATGAATAAAGGTGCCTACAACTTTACACAATGTCAATAGAATGGAATATTATTATCTGTATATTTCAGATAAGGAGGGCCATGACATCCCAATGGTTTAGTTTGTGGCTTCGTTGGACCAACTACACATTCTTTGGTTTGGGAGGTACTATTCTTATAGGAAGGGAGGTAAATAACCATGTCTATCTTAAACACAACCTAGCTTGGGTTGTAGATTGTCTGGGACTTTGATCCATGGCTAGGAGCTTCATCATGGCTCCTTCATGTTGGGGTCATTCCTGCATAATGGAGTTAATAAAGAATGGAAAAAATAGGAATAATAAAATAGACAACATATCACACAACAAATAGAGAATATAATGTGGCAATGATACCTCTTTATTGCTCAACCAACAATGGAGAAATGGTTACAAGACTCATGAAGCACCTCACTGGCTTCTACATTTAAAAATTAAACCTCCATCCAAACACTTCACACGACATAGACTTGTCTTCCTAACAATGGCTTCTTGATACCATTTATCTCTATAGTTATGATTCTAATCCAATACTATATATATAACCATTTTTTAGTTGTCATGAAGAAGTTACCTTGTTTTTCTTTTGTGGGGATTGTTAGCTCACTAATTTGTAAAGATCAAGACATTAAAGTATCAACGTGAAACATATCAAGAATGATTTCACACAATGCTAAAAAAAAATACTTTGGTAAACTAACTTTCAAAAACAAAACCAATTATTCAAATGTGCACAACCTCAATGGTGGATACTCAGGTCCCAAAGGGAATTTGTTTCAATGGAGCGAAAACATCTCTGCAACAAAAATCAGCTTAGAGTATGAACTTGAAAGAATATTTATGTGTCTAACAAAGAAAATAAAAACACTCAAAGAATGTTAAATTTCTTCAACTTAATATCCACATTTTCTCTGGTCAAAAATCAGATTGTAGAATGAAGTTAGCTTCCACCAGTGATGAGTTGTAGCTATCACAATTTCAATAGTAAAAGTGTTTATTGTAAAGTGTTAAGTTCTTTACAATGATACTCTAATGATTGTGAAGTTTAAATAACTTAGCAAGAGGAAGCTTCTTACAACAATATTATATTGAATTGTGAGAAAAGATTGGAAGGAATATTTTAAACACACATGTATATGATAAAATCTCAATTCATATTTCAATCTTAATCAATCATACTTTGAATTTCCTACTGGTTAAAAAGCAGACTATAGTGTTTCTACAAGATCTTATGGTCAAAGGCAGAGTTATCAATGGAAGACAAGATTGAGTTTTAACTCTACATCAAAAAAAACTTAAATGAAATCTAACCAAAACCCAAAATGATATAAATCTGATCTAAAATTTTTAAATAGAATAATAATGAAGAAATAAAATAATGCTAACTAAAAAATTCAAAAAAAACTCACACAACTGTACAATGTTATCACATGAACCAAACATGGGGGCCCTTCCAAACCCCTTCCAAACTGGCACATGCACAGATAAATAAAACTAAATGGAGAAGACCATGATATTTATAGTAATCATAAAACGTCAGCAATACAATGTATTCATCAATTCTACAATTTGTCCTCTTCTAAATGCCTCAATGTTTGCCATATTTATACATCATTAATAATAACTAACAGGCCTAAAAACTAACCCACCATGTGTGATTATCTCCAAAAGTCATGAAGAAAATTTAATTATGTTCCTGCTGTCATATTTCTTCATTATGGAGAGCGCACGTTGACCAAGCGTTGACTGATGCATTTCTGGATTGTTTCACGTGCTTCAAGACATGATCCACGTGTTCCAATAGGACATCATCCATGGTGTGAATTATACGAACAAAATCAATGTGTCCTTTTTTTTCCGATTACACCTACAAATATGCTAAGCTCGAGCAATTACTAGAAAATAACATTTTTGGTAATAATATTGATAACCTCCCYCAAATTATATTTTTTCTTATTAAATAAAAAATAGAAACAAACTAATAATTACCTTTTAAATTTTTTATTAATCATGGGCTTAGTGGAAAGGGGTAAAAAATTCCAAAAAATGGAGAAAATAAATGGGTTAAAAGAAGGTGTGTATGGTGGTTTTTACCACAAAAGATGAACCCAACATCTCCCCCAAGCTCGAGAATTATACGAACAAAATCAATGTGTCCTGTTTTTCCGATTACACCTACAAATATGTTAAGCTCGAGCAATTACTAGAAAATAACATTTTTGGTAATAATATTGATAAAACCTCCCCAAAATTATATTTTTTCTTATTAAATAAAAAATAGAAACAAACTAATAATTACCTTTTAAATTTTTTATTAATCATGGGCTTAGTGGAAAGGGGTAAAAAATTCCAAAAAATGAGAAAATAAATGGGTTAAAAGAAGGTGTGTATGGTGGTTTTTACCACAAAAGATGAACCCAACATCTCCCCCAAGCTCGAGATTTTGCATGTCCTTTATGCAAAATCAAAAACTTCAAAATTGTCTTTATCTTTGGTTTCAATGCCCTCTTATTTTCTTTCTCATCATGTATCTTCCTGATGATTTTTTGTCTCTTGGATCTTTCCTTGAGTGGTTGTTACATATTCCTCTTTCAATTTCTTCAATTCTTCTCTTAATTGGTCATTTTTTTTAACAATCAGTGCAGTGTTATGTTTAAGTGTCTCATTCTCACATTTTATGTAGGAGTCTAGAATTTTTAACTCTATTATTTTAGCCTTTAATTTCTTTACCTCTTTCTTATTTTTTCTCAAGTTTGATTTTTTCATCTAGGTAGAGATTGGTACTTGATCCTATGAATTTTTTTGCTTGAGATACATCTACTTTTGAATATTTTTTATTAATGGATGATGTTTCTTTTGCTTCCCTTTCCTTGTTTTCTATATATTCATAGCCCTCTTGTTGACTTGGATCAAGTTTAGGAGTATGTTTCCTTTGAAACCTGGTTCTTGGCTTCTTTGCTATCTTGTCAAATCCTTATTGTCCGTGTTTCCTTCGTTTCTTGTCCTTTTCAAGTTTCCTTTTCATGGCTCTTTTCATCTTCACTGGTATTCTGGATTTTGATGCGTCTTTGCTTACTTTTTTCTTTTTTCTTTTGCTTTGGTTGATCAGTAAGATCTTGTTTCTCTCTTATTTCTTGAGAGATATTTATTGATGCATGTTCTTCAGTTCCTTTATCATCATCTTCAAATCCATTGCTTTCCAAAAACTTTGACCACCCTATGCCTTGCTTTGAAAGTTCATGTTTGACAACTAATTTAATGAGGCCATGATGATACAAGGATCTATCAACATTCTTAGTTTGTATTTGAATAGACTTAGTCATTTTAGTAAGGCTATTCAAAAAATAATATGGCATATTTAATGGGTTACCACCCTTCAAATGCATTAGTAACCTGATGTGATAGAGGAAGATTAGGCTAAATCTTCATTCACATGTGATAAAATTTTGAATAAGGAACACTAGATCCTTCTAAGGATCTTTGAGCCACATTTAGGCACTTCAGAGGTCCAATTAAATCTTCAAATATTCCTTAACATGTATTGAATCCAAGCATCTACCTTTACGGGCTTGTTTTTAAACCATTGTTCTCATGTTTGTGGTAGCCCAATGATTTCAGACAAAGAGTTTTTAGAGATAAGGAGTGTGAGATTTTCTATGTGGGCACATTCTCCATCAAAACTATTGGAAAAATCTCTGCTTATTTCTAGACTATGCCCTTCAAATTTTCCAAAAAAATCAAGCCAACCTTCCCTTTTTAAGATTTATTCACAATTTTCATGGACCCCAACCAAACTAACTCTATGAAGTTCATATCCCATAGCCATTTAAAAAAAAACACATGATTCTACTTGTATTTTCTGGAGAACACAGAGATTTAGTTTAATGTAATTACCTTTGAGAAAACTTGAGTCTGCTCAATGCTTGAGATTGTTGGTAATATTGCTTTAAATTTTGAAACATTCCTTCTAATATAAACCCTAAATGTCGATTTTGAAACCTTATATCTGTAAAATTTTAGTTGCATACTCGAAATACCAATATTTCTCTCCAGAAACTTTGAAAAATAGATTACAGATATGAAAGTACCTCTGTTCACTACGTAATTGTGCCTGGATATCTGGTTTTTGTGTGCCCCTGTCATTTTTAGAACCTCTATCTCTCTAATTTCTACCTCCAGTCTCAAATTTTTCCCTTCTCTGTGTGAATTCGTGGCTCAATTGGTCTCTTTTGGCCTTGAATGTCTCTTCCTGTAGCTTTCCTTCAACCCTTGCAATGAATTTTATACAAAATTTCGAATTCTCTTTATGAAAGATTCTCCTTGTAAACCTGAGATGCTTCAAGAATTGAAAATTGCTTGTGTTGAGATTCAAATTACCTTCTTCTAACAAGTTGATTCTCCTTACTTTCTCTATGGAATTTAAATTTTTGTTTTTCAGGCTTTGAAAATGAAACCCCCTCCTTTCAATCTTCAATTTCCACATATTGAACTCTGTTATTTTTTAATCAAATTTGCACTTTGACTCCTCGTTTGTAGCTTCAAATTCTTCTCTTGTACCATATCCCTTAACCTATGCAACAATATTCGTTGAAGCCTCCACAAAATTCCACTTGTTTGCTCAACAATACAAGTATTTCAATGGTTTTACGGATGTAATGTATTCTTGTAAAGAGGGAATATTGGGCCATACAATCATAGTTTTATATTGGTATTGGAATTTAGGATTATATGAGGGAATATGAGATATGTGTAAAGGTAGGAAATAATATATTGGAATATTGATGAAAATTGGATAAATAAAGAGAAATATGTAATGGATATAGAAAAATAAAATGGGATTATGCAATAAAAAGGTTTATAAGTATATGGATAGATGTAGTAGTATATGTATATATGGATAGGTATGGTAGTATATGGATAGGTGTAGCTTATGGTAGAGTGAAAGATTATGAATGATATAAGACCATAAAGGATTTTTTAAAAGTATTTTTTAGTTTTCTTCTATTTTCTAAATAATAAAACAAGAAATATCAAACCTTGGTGTACCAAATGTTGATGAAGTTTGAATGGTCCTCTATTGGTTGCAAATTTCTTGCAAGGTGCTAGACTGTATGATCCTTGGATGTGCTTGTTAAATTCTTTCTATTTCGGTGTCTTGATTCATTGGTTTTGTTGAATTCTTTCTTTTGAAGATCCACAACTTGAATGTTGCCTTATCAATGTTGTAGATCAAATCTTCTTAGCCAATCTTTGCATTGATTTGTATTAGGAACTAGTGAGACTAGCTTTAGTTGGAAAATGCTTTAATATAACCAAATTTACAGTATTTTAGAAGTGCAATATTTGGAATATTGATCCAAAGAGAATTATACTATTGTTCCTCTTATGCTGATTTGAGTTAGAAGTCAAGAATATCTTGTTTTGATGACTCAAAATAAAATCATTTTTTCATAATCTTTCTTGCAGGAATTTATCATTTGAAGAGATGAATTTTTCTAATGAACAGAGAAGACCATGTTGCTCACAAATTTTTTTAAGAATATCTTCTGAAATCTAATGTTTGAGCTCTTGTCTTTAGTGTTTTTCAAAACTTATGAACTGTCACAAGATCTGGGTGGATCGTGTAATTATTTGAAGAACAATTCAATGTGAACTGTTGCCTACTAGTCACCTGGTTTTCAAACAACAATTCAAGTCTAGTGGTGCTATAAACCTAGTTTTCACCACTAGACCATTTTATTTTTATTTTCATTGTCCTCATATATATATATATATATATATATATATATATATATATATATATATATATATATATATATACATGTTTGCTAATGTCCTAAGTAGAAATCTGAGTTTAGTGGTGCCAAAAACTTGGTTTCCACCACTAAATTCATTTTATTTTGTATAAAGAAATGAATTTCAAGATGGAAGAGGAATGGAAGTAACAACTTCCATTTCAAACTGTTGATATATAAAAGAAACAAATGCATTTCGACTGACTGGTTTATTGTAGAGTTTCAGCTTATGATCATTGACAACAAATGGAACTCTAGCTTTGTCAATTGTCCGTATCCTTATGGACCCATTATCAAAGACTTCCTAGATATCATAAGGACCTATCCATTGAGTATTAAACTTTCCCTTGAAATCATTAAACTTAAAATCAAAGAGCAAGGCCCATTCATCAACTATAAATTGCTTTTACTTTATGAAGTTATCATGCCACCTTGTCCTTACGATATTCTACTGTAAGACATCTTGTCTGATGATCCATATTTATGAGTGGAACAAAATGAATAACATAATGGACACAATAGCACAGAGATAAAAACAGATATCCAGTGAAGAATACCTTCTATTGAATAAATGAAATAGGCTGAAATTGTAAAACTGCAGAACTGAAACAACTTGCTTGAATGGTGGTAGATATCTCTGAGAAGAGATGTGGCTGCTACACGCATCCGTCTAAGTAGAATGATTACAATGAGGATCCAGAGGCATTTTTAACATTATGCATGAATTCCAAAACTCTATACATCCAAAAACCTAACCCTAGGAGGTGAAACGCCAAAAGTTATTTGGGCCTCGATGGGTAAGTTAGTACATCAACTTTCTGGGGTCGTAACTTTTGCATACAACCTACATTTTAGGCGCGTGATAGCCCATTGGAAATGTATTTTTGAGAACTAAAAATTACATCGTCAAACTCTGACTTCGTCTATAGTTTGACTGTGGCAGGCCAAAAAACATTGTTTAGGGCCCCAAAACATCCCTGGAAGTACAGAAAGATGTACTGACATGAAAACTTCCAAACCTAGTCAGATGGAATAGGTGGGTGGCCACCAATATCCACCTGGAAGATGTGTAGGTATTTAGACATCCCTGAAAGTGTAGAACCTACAATTACAAATAAGTACAGAAGAACGTGTTGAACTAAAAATTGTTAAGAGGAGTCAGTTGGAATAGGTGGGTGGCCACCAATCTCCACCTGGAACGATCCTCCCCCATTAGGAAGAAATGGTCTCCATTGCGTTGAGTTCCCCCATCAGGTGAGGAAACTTATGCTATATTTGGCCCTAGGTGAGCCACTTGCCTTGGTTTAGGAGATGCCCTGCCTTGACAACCCAATAAAGCTGGATCCTCTACTGACGAGTGCACTTGACCTGTGTGTCCACTATCTGATCAGTGGATTCCTTTTCCATGCAGTGAGGGTTGAGATCTATTGGTGTCAGTTGTTTTTCGATCTCTAAAGTGTCCAATAAGGGTGGAAAATATGGCCGAAGGAGGTTCACATTGAACACTGGGTGCAAGCCAAGGAAGGGTGGAGTGTTGAGCTCAAAATAATTGCTACCCACATCCTTGGTGATAGTGTAAGGCCCATAGAGAAGTGGGTGGAGCTTCCGATGGGGCCCTGTAAGGCGCTCTTTTTTCAAATGTAACCATACCTTGTCTCTGACCTAAAATTGTTTTGGTACCTTGTGTTGATCATGGCATTGCTTGTATTTAGAATTGGCATTCTGCAAAATCTCATGGACCTGTTGGAAGATTTGTTGAATCCGTTCAATAAATATGGTGGCTTTGTCGGCCTCAGAATGAACATGGGAAGATTCTTCCTGTGTGGTGGGAAGAGGTAATGCAACATCAAGGGACTCAAGGGTTGGAATCCCACCCCCACTGAAATGGGTTGTTGTCGGTGGAGCTATGGAGAGACCTGTTGTAGTTGTGATGAACATAGGGGAGACTTTCATCCCAGGTACGCAAATGCTTAGAGTTGTACATACACAGGATGTGCACAATCATCTATTTGACGACCTATGCTTGGTTTTTGGTTTGGGGGTGGAAAGCAGTGGATTTAGTGAACTTGGTGTCCAACATTGACCACAGACGCAACCAAAATGTGTTGAGAAAAATGTTGTCCCGATCAGATATGATGGTCTGTGGTATCCCAAAATGGACCCACACTCATTCGAAGAAGAGCTTGGAATTATCTGCCACTATGATGGTCTTCTTGTAGGCTGTGAGGATGACCATCTTTGAAAACTGATCGACTACGACAAATACACAATCATTTCCTTTCTTGGTGGACGGAAGGCTAGACATGTAATCCATCGATATGGATTCCCAGGGCCTCTCAGGAGTAGGAAGAGGGGTGTATAAGCATTTCTTCTTGATGACTGGCTTGGAAATGGCACAGGAAGTACACGATCTAATATAATTGTTGATGTCCTGTCAGAGTTTTGGCCAATAAAAATGTTTCTGTAGAATGACCACAATTTTCTCCATGACAAAATGTCATGTCATCCGACTGTAGTGAGTCTCCTAGATTATCTTTGAACGCTCGCTTGTTGGAACAAAAAGATGGACTAGATGACATAACAATTCGTCCTGAATGTGAAAATCAATGACATTCACTCATGTACCCAAGATCTGATAGGTGGTGGTGAAGTTTGGATCTTGATGATAAAGTTGGGGCCACTCAGATGCTTCATGTCCACAGAAATGGAGCACAATGGTGAGTGCAGCCAAGGGAGGTCGACTGAGGTAGTCAGCGACACGATTTGTGCTCTCTGTCTTATACTTAATGTTGATATGGAATTTCTGCAAGTAGGTGGACAAATTTTGATGGTAGTTGTTCTACAACTTCCCTTGTGTCTGTATGAATTGTAGAGGCTTGTGATCAATGTGGATGATTGTCTCCTTTCCCAGAATGTAATGTTTCCATTGACGACAAGCTTTTATAATGGAATACATTTCCTTGTCATAAGTGGGGTTTTTTCGGACAATATCTGAGAGTGTCTCACTATGGTATGCCACCGGATGACCGTACTGAGTGAGAACTGCATCGACAACATAGTCAGATGCATTAGTCTCAATCTTGAATGATTGTTGCATATAAGGTAAGGAGAGTACTGGAGTTTACCACAAGCGATTCTTCGGATCATCACATGCTTGTTGGTGTTCCTTCCCCCTCACGAACTTTTCCCTGCCACCACTCTCGGTTACTTGGTTGAGGGCCCATGAAATAAGGGAGAATCCCAACACGAACCATCAGTAGAAGTTGGCCAATCCCAGGAAGCTCCGAAGCCATTCATGGATGACTTGGATCTTAGATATATCAACATGTACCCCATGTTCATGAACAATGTATCCCAACTATTGGACCCTGTTCATGCCAAAGTAGCATTTTTCCAAGTTGGCATATAGCTTGTGTTGCTGCAAAGTGCTCAAAACCTATTGAATATGTTGCATGTGCTCCTCCCAAGTTATGTTGAATATGAGGATGTCATCCAAATATACCACCACAAAAGAGTTGGTGAAGGGTCTCAATACATCATCCATCAACCTCATAAAATTGGCTAGTTCATTTGTTAAGCCAAAGGGCATGGCTAACCATTCGAAGAGACCTTCTTTAGATTTGAAAGTTGTCTTCCATATATCATCTATTTCGATGGGAACCTGGTTAGACTTTACATCAATCTTGCTAAAGAATTTTTCCCCCTTTATTTGGTCGAGAAGGTAATCAATTCTGGGAATTGGGTACCGGTTCCTGACTGTGATTTTGTTTTATTCTCTGTAATCAATGCATAGCCATCGGGTCCCATCTTTCTTCTGCACCAGTACAATCAAACTTTCACAAGGGGAGGAGATGGGTAAGATGTGCCCCTTTTGAATCATATCTTGGATCTGACGCTTGATTTCATCATTTTCCATCAGCGAGCAATGATAGAATGGTCCATTAGGCAGAGGTGCATCGTGGGTTAGATCAATTGAATGCTTGAATTGGGAGTGTGTAGGTACCCCAGTGGGTGAGGAGAAGATGTATTTGTACTCTTCCATGATCTTGTCCACTTGCTTCTATTGCAAAGAGAGACTAAGTATAGAGGCCATAGATGTGGCAGTGACCTTCTGCTTACTGTGAGCACACATCACAAAGAAGATGAACTTCCTGATTTGTGAAATGACCTTACTACATTTCTTAGCAACGATTAAAGAAATAGTGGTAGGTGGCACGACCTCTGGTATATTTTACAATTGTCTACCCAAACTAATAATAACACTACGGGTTCTAGATTCATACACAACATGACGCTCCCAAAAATATGGTTGTCCTAAAATAACATCACAAACTTCAAGGGGAGAAATATCACACAAGACCTCGTCTTTTAAAGGCTTGATGCCGTAGGGAAGATAACATTGTTGAATGACATGGAGATCTCTTCCTTGGTGACGCCAGCCGATGGTGTAGAGATGCGGGTGGGGTGTCGTCGGCAGGTCCAACTGCTTGACGACCTCTGTTGAGATCAGGTTCTTTTGACTTCCGCTATTGACAATAAAGTGAAGCGAATCTCCCTTTACACACATCTGCGATTGAAATAGGGGTTCCCCTTTCTCTGGTTCTTCTGGTTCACTTGGTTGGACTTTCGTTGTAGCGACCATGGAAATAGGTTCAACATCGATAATTTGATTCCATACTTCTGGATTTAATTCAGAGTCAGAATCAGCCTCTGAATCAGAATCTTTCAACTCGGCCACAAGTGACTTCTTGGAGTGACATTCTTCGGTGTTGTGCCAAGGGATTTTATGGTATTGACACAATTTTCCCGTGTCCTTATTTGACTTATCATTTCTCTTCTTATGTTGCGGCTTGGAATGGTTGTCCTGAGAGTGGCCATATTTTATCTGTCCCTTGTTGTGTGGGTTGTGGCCACCTTTTCCTTTCTTATACTGTTAGGAGTTTGAAAATCAAAACTCTCGCCTCCTATTCTTAAATTTATGCTCGATCTTGACAACATATCTATACGTCGTACCCAATGATTTGATTTCCATAAACTCCGTCTCTATTTGAATGTATCTATGCAAACAACCACGGTATTTGAGCACCAGATGTCATTCAGAGTCTTTGATACCTAATATTTTGCGAAGGGTATGGAAAATATTGGTGAAATCTGGTATTGTTTGGTCCCTTTCCTGACTTAGGGTGGTCCATCTAGTGTACTGGTCCTCGTAGCTTCCAACAGGGTAGTATTGTTCTTTAATGGAATCCCTAAAGGAATCGAATATGGGGAAGGCCACAAATATTGCAGATTCCTCTATGGCCCTTTGCTTAGAGTAAGTATCCCACTAGTCCTTAACATGAGGGATGAACTTGAGGAGTGAAAAAGTAATTTTTTCCCTATCAGAACAACTGTGGACCGAAAAATACCCTTCGAGCAGATTCAACCATTTATCTACAACATCCGCATCTATTAGTCCTTCAAATAATGGAATATAAAAAATTACCTGTACCTTGAAGGGGGTTGCATGACCGCTTGATGAAGATGCTTCTCATGTGGGAAGTCGTCGAAGGATCTGTGCAAAGTTGTCCATCATTTCGTTCCTTTGTCGTGCAAGAGATTCCTCGAGAAACATTTTAAAAGGATATCCTTCTCCATCATATTTCTTTTCATCCCCCACGGGTTGTTTTCGGGCTCGACATGACCGATCTTGCAATGGATCAACTGGTTCGAGTCCCAACTTCTTGTACCCAAATCTTGTTGGGGATATGCATGAAGAAACATAAATGAAGAGAAGACCGTTGTGATACCAATGATCTAGATTTATGAGTGGAAAAAAATTAATAACATGTTGAATACAATAGCATAGAGATAACAATAGATATCCAATGAACAATAATTTCTATTGAATAAATGAAATGGGTTGAAACTGTAAAACTGTAGAACTGAAACAACTTGCTCTAATGGTGGTAGCTATCTCCAAGAAGAGATGTGGCTTCTACGTGCATCCGTTTGAGAAGAATAATTACAATGAGACTCCAAAGTCATTTCTAACATTATGCATGAATGCCAAAACCATAGACATCCAAAAACCTAACCTTAGGAGGTAAAATGCCAAAATTTATGTGGGCCTCGATGGGTAAGTTGGTACCTCAACTTCCCAGGGTCATAAATTTTGCATACGATCTCCATTTTAGGCATGTGATAGCTCATTGGAAAGGTCTTTTCGATAAATACACATTACATTATCAAAATTTGACTCCATCTACATTTTGATTGTGGAAAGCCAAAAAAAAATTGTTTAGGGCCCAAAAATTACCATGGAAGTACATAAAGATGTACTGACATGAAAACTTCCAAACTAAGCCAATTGGATTAAGTGGGTGGCCACCAATATCCACCTGGAAGATGTGTAGGGATTCAGATAGTCCCAGAAGTGTATAACCCGCAATTACAAAGAAGTACATAAGAACATATTGAACTAAAAACTGTTAAGAGGAACCAGTTGGAATAGGTGGGTGGCCAGCAATATCCACCTGGATAATCTGATCTCATCTAACTCATTCAATTTCTCAACCCTTTTATTTTGAGCCTCACTCCTAGTTCTTCTACCATTCTGAAACTTTGAACTTGAAATTCAATGGGAAGAAGGAATTGCTTACCATACACTATTTCATAGGGAGTGAAGCCAGTGGTGTTCTTCCATGTTGTCCTTGTTGGAATATTCACCAATACTGAGAGGGGGGGGGTGAATCAGTATTAATCAATTTTTACCAATTTCAATCACAACATTATCTTATCATTGATTCCATTCACTTATGATTGCATTTAACATATCATAAACATATAACCATAAACAATGCATCACATCATACACATATACATACTACAACAATATTTACGTGGAAACCCAAATGGGGGAAAACCACATAATGCTTTCTTATATATCATAGATTACATTCATAGGAAGCACCAACTTCCAAATTCTCCAACTCCAACTGGAAGGAGGCTCCAAACCCCTATTTATAGGCTCCAACTTGAAGAAAGATACAAGTCCCTAAACTCTCCAGCTCCAATTGGAAGGAGGCTCCACCCCCCTGATTTACACAGGCTCCAACTTGAAGGAAGTTACAAATCCCCTAATTCTCAAGATCCAACTAGAAGGAGGCTCTAACCCCCTTTCCTTGCCCCTTTCTTCCTCCCTAAAATATAATTTTAGACTCAACCTGTCACCGACATTGTCACTGATAATCAACCTGTCACTATCATCATCCAACCTATCATTTTCCCTATCACTGATACCGATACCTCATTATCAATAACATCATCAATAAGACCAGATCCACTCTCATAAATCATACACCAAGACCATCACCAAGATTTGCATCAAATCATATGCTAATAAATGTGTGCCATATCATCCATGTTATTTCCATAAACAATGTGCCAATATATGCCTCAAACATGTGCCATAACATCCATCAACCATGTACTAAAGAATGTACCATAAAATCCATCAACCATGTGATAATATAGGTACAATAACATCCATCAACCATGTACCAATATGTTCCTCAAACATGTAAAAACATACCAAAGTACATCTCAAACTATGTGCCCAATATCCAAGAATGCTCCTCAAACCATATGCCAAAAGCAGGCCTTAAGCATGTGCCAAACCATCCAAGATATGCTTTAATAATATACCATAACTATAAAAATAGAGCACATAGAAAGGATACCTTTAGTCATGTAGCGACCTGGTGTATGTGATCACGAAGTTGCAGACCCTCCTCATCTTTAGTAATAAGATAATATCATATTCATCAAACTTTACCTCAATCTCGCGGGACTATTTTTTGGATTAGTCACAAACTCTAAATTTCAACACGCATAACTCCGTACTTGTAATGAATAAAGGTATGAAACATGTACCCAATATTATTCAATATCTTCTATTAAATTCCTCCAAGTTTCACTCCTTGAATCGTCCCTGAAAAGGAGTTATAGAGAAAATGGAAGACCTTGTTGAATTTTGGACTATTGATGAGAGAGAATGTGTAGAGCATGCCACATGCTGAATATTTGATATCTGGTTTTGAAACTCACACAAAACATACTAAGAATGATAATGTTTCCAATTCAATTAGTCTCAACGAATTTGGATCATCTATGAATAAGTTATGACTATTTTTCTTAGAACACATGTTTGAGACTAGTTTCAGAACTAGTTAAAAACCCTATCTTGCACAGAGTGTATATCCAAAATTACAATGACCCAAAAGTTGAAATATTTACCACATGTACCCTGATATGTCTTCTCAATAGCATCCAAGTTTTTATGTTTGAATCATTCTATAAAAAAAGGTATAGCGAAAATGGTAAGATGACCTTTAAATAACATACCTTAGAACACATCATCACAAGACTTCATCCTCCGTTGGAATTTCTCCCTTCTTCACTTCACATTCCCTTTGAAATTATCCCCAGATCTCCTTGGTTACCTTAGATAAAAATAAATTGAGTTGATGTAACAAATGAACTCCTAGTTTCCTTATTTATACTAGATCTGGCTCCCTCTTTTTAGGGTCGACTTGACCCAAAAAAAATTCAAAATATTTTTCTTCTTTTAATTAATTTGGGGCCGAATTGTCACTTCTTGTTACAACTGTTTAGGGATTCTTAACCATACTTTGGGGCTTCCATATTCAAGAGGGAATATCTCTTCAACTGTGACGAACCATGTGGTGTACCACCTACTGTAGGAAATGTATGAAAAGGACTATTCATCTATGAGAGTTTTGAATGCATTAATAAAGTCCATCATCCTATTTTTACTTCCAATGATCTTTTTATATTAGTGCTTCTTGTTACTATAATCTAGTGATATATATGAAAATAATTCATGTGAAGATTTCTTCATCACTTGACTTCATTTTTTCAAGTCTTGTCATTTTCACTGAACTGACATCAATGGAATAATAAAACAACAATATTTCGTTGACATCATAACTCTTCCTGATGGTTTTTCTCTATCAATATGCTTTACTTCTGAGTCATATGATTTACAATGACTCCATCTTCCTTTCTGTAATTCATTCTAAGCTCACGCTTTCATCCACTATTATGTACCTTCTCTAATTTATGTCAAGTATTTTCGTCTAGACCTGCCACATATCTCATGAATTCATTTCTTTCCATGTGTTACAAAACTTTCCATATCTCTACTACACACGATGTTGAACCATCTGTCACTTTACTCTTTTGAAGACTTCTTCAACTTTACTGAATCTTTGCCTCAAAAGTGTCAATGATATTATTCGTAACTTCCAATTTACTTTTTCATACCTACATGGAGATGTGTTCTTGAAAAACTACCTCTTAATCAACCACTTTGTCATTCATAACCTATCTTCCCAAAATTTACAAACACACACTTCACATTTCCTAAAAGATAGTTCTCTTATCTGCAATAACTGCTGCCTAGACTCCCCCTCTTCAACATTCATATTTACTGGGAGTCTCCAAGTCGAATGGATTAGAAAAATGGATGAAGTTGCTCTAATGCATAGTCATTGTTGACATATTTATCTTTACCTATAGATTCATCATGATTTCACACTAGTATGAATACTGAGAGTATGATTTCTAGGAGTACTTCATTCACCTGCTCTTTTTGTTCTTAATTTCTTCTCCAAACCTTAGTGTTCCTGATGGAGGTATCCATAATGCTTCTACAATCACGAGCTATGTGTCCATAGTTGTATCATTTGTGACATTAAATGTTGTACGGGGCCACATAAACATTTCTTTCTTGAACATTTCTTCCATAAGCTTTGCAATCTACAACTTTATGTTCGAAGTTATTACAACTGAAACAATAACCATAAAAGAATATTTGATACCTAGGAGTGAGTGATATTCATTGTGATGTATTACTTATGAATTCATGCCTTGGATGATCATGATCTTCTCTTCTATTGTTTCCTTCACAATTATTGAAGCTACTTTGATACCTAGAGGTAGAAGGTCTTCCTTGAAATATGTCTCGTTTGCATTTATTCCTCTTTGAATATTTTTTTCCATGGTTCCTTCCTTTCAGAATATCTGCATAATTCTTATCCTTCTCTTCATTCTTCTTTTCTAGTAACCTGGAACTCTTCTCTTCAACTTTCATTACTGGTTGTGTGGATTTTCCTCTCTCTCTGAATTTCTTGCTCATATTGGTATTTTCATATTCTTTACATGAAGTCTCACATGTGTATCCAATGCATGTTTTATTGAATGGCGACCTTAGAAAATAGATAATATATTCCAATACTTGAGAGCTCTTCAAGTTCTTGTTAATATTTTCAACTTCAATCCTTAATGTAACAACTTTTTCTTCAAGCTTCTCACAATCGTATTCCTTCTTTATCATCTGGATCTTCATAACTTCTTATGTTCTCTTTTCTTCTTCTAGTTGGGTCTTCAAAGAGATGATCTCTTCTTCAAGTCTTCCTTTTTGATGACTAAATTATACTTCAATCTTGTTTAAGTCCTCATATTTTTCCTTAATATGACTTGTCAAGATTTATTTTCTCTTCTCTTCTTCCTTTCTTTGTGATATAATTTCATCTTCCAAAAACTGTTTTTCTTTCAACTGATCTTTGAGAGTTTATTCAATCACTTTGGATTTTTCTAGATGAGATTTTATATTTATGATAACCTACTTGAATTATTCAGAACCATACTTTAGCTTGATCAATTCTTCCTTGAGAGACTTTTTTTCCCTCCTTTATTTTCTTAGCTCACTTAAAGCACTGATTAGTTCAGTCTTGAAATCCATTACACCTTCTTCAAAATATTGTTTTGGATCCGTATGACATGATGAAAATATTTCTTCTCATTATGTATCAGTATCTTCTTTATCTTGATCAACATGATCTGGATTTGTGATAATAGGAGTTTCCTTATAGTAGATAGTATGTATATTATCCCAAATCTCTTTGGTTGATGAACATTGTAACACTTTGTCTTTTATTGAATCAGGTAATCCTTCCAGGACGAAATCCATTGCTATTTTGTTGTTTCTTTTCAATTCCTTCTTGGTTGTAGTCTTTGGTTTCTTTGAATCGAAGTATCATGTAACAATTGATTGCCAAACATAAAATCCATGTGCTTGTAAAACTGTTTTCATTATTATATTCCACATCTCATAATGTTGACCATCACGACCATCAAATATTGGTATTCCATTATCTTTGTATCTACTATCCATGATCTACCTTCCAATGGTTACATTGATTCTTGAAGGACCTGCTCTGATACCAATTGTTGAAATATTCACCGATACTGAGAGGGGGGAGGGGGGGGGGGATGAATCAATATTGAGCACATTTTAACAATTTCAATCACAACATTAATTTATCAATTATTCCATTCACTTATGATTGCATTTAACATATCATAAAAATATAACCATAAAAAATTCATCACATCATACACAGATACACAATACACCAATATTTTACATGGAAACCCAAATGGGAAAAAACCACAAAATGCTTTCTTATATATCAAATATTACATTCATAGGAATAACCAACTTCCAAATTATCCAGCACCAGCTGGAAGGAGGCCCCAACCCCCTATTTATAGGCTCGAACCTGAATGAAGCTACAACTCCCCAAATTCTCTAGCTCCAACTAGAAGGAGGCTCCAACCCCCTTTCCTCGCCCCTTCCTTCCACCCTGAAATATAAGTGTAGACTCAACTTGTCACTGACACTGTCACTGATAATCAACATGTCACTATCATCATCCAACCTGTCACTGATATCGATACCTCATCATCAATAACATAACCAATAAGACCAGATCCACTCCCATAAATCATACACCAATACCATCATCAATATGTGCATAAAATCATATGTTAATACATGTGTTTCATATCATCCATGCCATATCCATAAACCATGTGCCAAGATATGCCTCAAACATGTCCCATAACATCCATCAACCATGTACTAAATCATGTACCATAACATCCATCAACCATGTACTGAGATATGTACCATAACATCCATCAATCATGTACCAATATGTTCCTAAAAAATGTAAACAGATACCAAAGTACATCTCAAACTATGTTCCCAATATCTAAGATGTTCCTCAAACCATATGCCAAAATCATGCCTTAAGCATGTGCCAAACCATCCAAGATATGATTTAAGCATATACCATAACCATCAAAATAGAACACATATAAATCATACCTTTAGTCATGTAGCAAACTGGTGTGGGTGATCACATACCTGCAAAACTTCCTCAACTTTAGCAATAAGAGAATATCATCTTCATCAAACTTTACCTAAATATTGCGAGACTAGTTTCTGGATTAGTCACAAACCCTAACTTTCAACAAGAATAACTCTGTACCTGTAGTGAATAAAGGTATAAAACTTGTACCCAATATTAATGAATATATTATATGAAATTCCTACAATTTTCACTCCTTGAATCATCCATGAGGAGTTATAGCAAAAATTGAAGACCTTGCTAAATTATGGCCTATTCTAGAGAGAGAAATTGTAGAGAATGACACACACTGAATATTTGATATATAGTTTTGAAACCCACATACAACATACCAAGGACTGTAATATTTCCAATTCAATTGGTCTTACAGAATTTGGATCTTCTATGAAGAAGTTATGACTATTTTTTGTAGAACACATGTTTGAGATTAGTTTTAGGACTAGTCAAAAACCCTATGTTCCACAGAGTGTATATCCAAAAATACAACGACCTAGAAGATAAAATATTTACCATAGATACCCTAATATGTCTTGTCAACAACCTCCAACTGTTTCTGTCTAAATCATTCTAGAAAAAACATTATAGTGAAAATGGTAAGATGACCTTTAAATAACATATCTTAGAACACATTATCACAATACTTCATCCTCCCTTGGAATTTATCCCTTCTTCACTTCATATTCCCTCTCAAATTATCCTCAGATCTCCTTGGTTACCTCAGATAAAAATAAATTGAGTTGATGTAACAAATGAACTCCTAGTTTCCTTATTTATACTAGATCTGGCACCCTCTTTTTAGGGCCGACTTAACCCAAATAAAATTCAAAGTAATTTTTAATGATTATTGCATTGGGGCCAACTTTACCAACAATACCCTTAATATTTATTGCAATGGGTCTGACTTGTAATTCTTGTTTTCAATAAGTTTTATTCTTTTAATTAATATGGGGCCGACTTATCACTTCTTGTTATAATTGTTTAGGGATTCTTAACCATACTTTAGGGCTTCCATATTCAAGAGGGCATATCTCCTCAATTGTGAGGAACCACATACAGTACCATATATCATTGGGAATGACATGATGAGGACTATCCATCTAGGATAGTTTTGAATGCATTAGTAGAGTCCATTATCCTCTTTTTCCTCAAAAACCTTCAGGTTTCATGACTACATATTTGGGATTCTTGTAGACTTCTTCAAAGCATCTTCCCATGAGGGCCCTGCTTAAAGATATTCCATAAGGGGACCACTTTGGAGACTTATTCAAATAAAACCATCACTACTAGATTCTTCCAGAATTGCTTCGGGGCTTATTATAGGGTTGACTAGGGTTGACATCAATGAAAAACATCTATCCAACAATCTTGTAGGCCTATAAAGATTTAGGAAGCTTCTCTACCCAATCCTTTAGATGGAGTCAGACTGTCTTCGTCAAGATTGCTTCTAAGACTTTATTTTTTGACTCCACTTGTCCATTATCCTATGGATAGTAAGGGGAGGATTTCCTATGCTTGATTTTGTATTTCTCAATGATTCCCCTTACAAATGTTCAAGTGAAATGTGCTCCTTGGTCTGTAACTATTTCTCTTGGTACCCAAAATCTGAGAAAGATGTCTTCAAATAGGAAATTGGCCACAACTTGCTCAGTTTCTCTCGTCATAACTTTTGCCTCAACCCACTTGGTAACATAATCAATACATACCAGTATGTATCTCTTTCCATGTGACATAGGATCGATAGGTCCTACAATGTCTAGATCCCACTTCTCAAAAGGTTCATTCTAGATTAATAATTAATAATATAATTATTACTTATTAAATAATATATATATATATATATATATTATAATAATAATAATAATAATAATAATTTATTATCCAAGGGATGCATCCTTTCATGGATGGTCACCATATGTTCTCTATATATGGAACACTCATCATTGTAATGAAATATCGATGAGATATCATCTCATATAGAAAAATCAACATGGTATCAGAGCAGGACTGGATTTGACTCCCTCACGGGAGGGCCCAGAGAAGATTCTATATTTCTTAGTGGGTAATGTACAACCCTCACCATCAGATACAAATATCATACTATAGAAATTAATCTGATATTACACATCTATTCAATTGTTGGGATGGATCAGATAACATTGATTGTTCCACCAAAATAAATTGTTGGTGGTGGGTGCAAGCTTTAGGAACCACACGTCATAAAATATACATTCAAAATTCAATTGGTCTTTACTTTCAACTATAATATTTTGTACCCAAAACTAGCAAGGATTCGTCGTTGGCCAATTGGTTGCTCGGAAGACATACTTTATAATCCTAGATTACTTTCTCAAGTGGGGTGAGATAATATATTATGATGGACCAGATTACTTTTTGAATGGAGCTCAGATTTCTAAACTACCAGAGGTCGACAAGTAGAGGCCTATTTTATGGATGACCACCCAGTTTAGCAGGAGTGAAGTCCAACGCACATCATGCATTTAAAATTGTAAAAAAAAAAGACTTCACAATTGCTTATCTAGTTATTTGTTTCATTCATCCATGTTATAGTTCAATTTTAGTGTTCTACCATTACGATGATTTGCGAGAATCCAAATACTTATCATTTGAATAACCATGAGGGTTGGTCTATGTAAAAAAGTTAGATAACGATTGATTGAGTTTTACCACCGATAATCGCGACTGAAGTTCTATCTAATGAAGGCGGTGAATCACTTTGACTTAGGAGTGAACGAGAAATTATTTTAAAATAGTTAAATTATTCCAGATACATCTCCATACAACCCATACCTTCCATGGGAATTTGAACATATATTTTATGCATAGTTAGTTCTCATTGGAGATGCAGTGTTACATATTTAATTTTTCCACAACAGTTCTTAACGAAAACTTGATGATTTGAAGACGATAAAAATTATCTTTTAAAATCCAATAAGTAAGCTTTCAATTCATAGCAGATTAACATTGTAGCATGATGATCTAGATTTTCAATGCATAGTCAACAAAACAAAGTGGGAATGCTAATTTTGTGGAAGCATTACTTTAGATAGGTGCAAATGTTGATTGGTAAACTATGGTGAGAAAACAACTTTGCATTACGTTGTGAGCAAAGGGCGAGTTAATATTGCCCAAGTTTTAATATCTAATGGTGCCAATGTCAAGATAAAAGATGAGTTTGGTTAAACTCCATTGCATCAGGAAGTAAGGGAAGGGCACCCATAAATATGCGAGTTCTTGAAAAGAGATGTTTGAGGCAACAACATGAGACATTCTTCCCGGAGGGTCCTATGTGGACTAGTAGGGGGGAATGTGGACTTCATACTGACGTGCCTCAAATGGTTAGATGAAGGAACCAATAAATTTGCTTCATGAGGAAACCTTGATATGTCTTGGTGGACATTGAATCCATGAGGAAACATCAATGTTTCATAGAGAATACATTGGTTCCATGAGGGAACCTTGATATTTCTTAGACATATATTCCATGAGGGAACCATGATATTTCTAGCATGGACACAGTTCATGAGTGAAGCTTGAGTTTGGACACTTTAGGATATTTGGGTGTCTAGTATACATTCATGTACCCAAGGAGAAAAGGACTAAGCTAGACCCTTCAAGAAGAAATGGTACATTTGTAGGGTAAAATGAGTCTTCGAAGGCATACCGAATCTACATCCCTGGTCAGAGACAAATTGAGGTGAGAAGAGATGTTACCTTTGAGGAGGAGGTAGCCTTCAGGATATCTAGAGGATCTCAAATGGAGATTGATAGTGAGATACAAGGAGAGATTGTGCCTTCTCCCTCTAACCCTCCAACAGTTCAGAGGGAGATAGTTTATCCTATTGATCAAATTGATCCCATTGATCCTGTAGCTCAAGTTAATGTTCCCAAAGATATTGTAGTAGGTCAGAAGAGACCTTCATGGGATCGCCAGAATCTGTAAGAGGAAGAAGCTGGACATGCATCTCCACATAGTACCTTTCGAGAGAGAAAGATAACTCAGAGATATTCGTACTGTGTCACAACTATGATCCATAATTATTGATTCTGATCCTTCTTATTATGAGGAGGAAACTAGTCATCCAATATGGAGAGATGTCATGATGGAGTGGTATCAGTCAATAATCAAGAATGATGTGTGGTATATTTTTTTAGACATGAGGGGAAGTTCTTAGTGACTTCTAAGTGGATCTATAATATCAAACACACAGATGATGGGAGCATCGATAAGCACAAAACAACAATTGTTGCTAGATGATTATCTCAGGTGGAGGGAATATATTATGAGGATACATTTGCTCATGTTTCTCTATACACTTCTATCTGGATGATTATTTCCCTTGCAACATCTATGTGTTGAATACTACATCAGATGGATGTGAAGACAACTTTTCTTAATGGAGAGATTGAGGAAGAAGTATACATCGATCAACCATATGGTTTCGTGATATATGAGAAGGAGTCTCATGTCTGCAGGTTGAAGAAGACCCTGTATGGACTCAAGCAGGAGCCTCGATCTTGGTATGCGAGGGTTGATGGATACCTAATGATTTTGGACTTCAACAAAAGTGTTCTTGATCCCAATCTATACTATAATACTGTTAATGGTGAGTCCCTGATTTTGTTCCTCTATGTTGATGATTTATTCCTCACCGGTACAAAGAGCCTTATTATTGAATGAAAGTATGTGTTGGCCTCTAAGTTTGAGATGAAGGACCTTGGTATGATGCAATACTTCTTGGGACTAGAGGTGTGGCAGAGAAATGATGAGATATTCTTGAGTCAGGGGAAGTACACAGTTTAGATATTGAAAAAGTTTGGGATTTTGAGTTGTAATCCCATGGCTACACCAATGGTGACAGATCTGAAGAAACTAAGTGCGTATTCTTCTGATTTTGACGAGATTGATGAGACCCTGTACAAACAAGTGATTAGATCATTGATGTATCGGATTAACACCAGACCAAATATTTCCTACCCAGTGAGTGAACTTAGCCAGTTTATGAGTCAGCTGATATAGACACACTGGATTGTTGCGAAACATGTGTTGAGATACCTGCAAGGAAAAGTTGGACATGGTCTAAGATATACTTCCAGTATTGACATGAGATTGTAGGGATATAATGACTTTTATTGGGCATGGATCATAGTGGAAATGAAGAGCACTGATGTTTCCTCACTTTGGGATATGCCATGGTTTCCTGGTTAGCAGGAAACAGACTTATGCGGCTTTGAGCACCGCAGAAGTAGAGTACATTGCATTTAGTGTGGTATTCCACAAAGTAGTGTGGCTTCAAAAGATCCTTTCAGACTTATTTGGACATGTTCCAAAAACGAAGGTATTACTGATAAATCGCAAGTTAGTTTAATGTACTTTTTGCATCGGATCGTTAAGAATGCGAAATATATAAACTTGTTATCTTGTTTGCGGAATATCAAATGTGAATTTTAATTGATTCTTATTAATGTATAAAGAGATCAGCCATTAATATTCATGCTGCAAATGAAGAGAATAGAACAACAAATAAGAAAGAAAAATAGAGACAAGAGGTTGATAACGGAGTTCACCAATCATTGGCTACGTCTCCGGGCCCGCTTCCAAGTGGAGGACCTCTTTATTTCTCTTTAAAATGCTCAAAGTTCTCTTACAATGCTCTTTGTTGTTACATTACAATGCTTCATGTCTGTTGTGCAAGACCTCCTTGCTCAGATTCATGCATGCACCATCAAAATCCCCTCAACAACATGAGAAAAACACCTTTCAAAACATGAGAAAAAGGACAAAATTTACAAACTACTCCTTCAAAACCCTACATCAAAAGGTCTCCTCTCAAGCTCAAAAAGCCTTAAATTTATAGTATTTAGGCCCAACAAGAGAAACCCAACTTCCCCTAAGGATCTGGCCTCTTGTTGGGATCAAATCCCCCTTTAAATGGCCAAAATATCCAAAAAACAGTGAAATCTGGGCTTTTCTAAAGTTAAAAAAACCATTTTTAACAAAAATACTCAGAGTAGCCCCTTTTGGGCTAGGTGCACCCTTGGCTCCTGGTCATTAGGCATCTGCATAGGATCACAAGCTAAAAAGGAGGGCGCTTAGCTGGGCTAAGCCCCTTTTGGAGCGCGCCCCCCTGGTCTCATGGGATTCTCCTCAAAACCAGGGCCGAGGTTTATCCATTGGGCGCCCCCCTTGTTACTTTATCACCTTTATTTATATTATTTTGTGTTTTAGTGTTACAAGCACCACCAAGGGCGTGTTGGCAAGGGACCTTTGTCAAAGGCTTGGGCTGACCCAAGAGGTCATGGGATCAAACACCATGGACTCTAATAAAACTTTTGCCACCAACCATTAACCAATACCATGGTGCCATGTGGCAACCCATGACTGGGCCACGTGGCACCCAACCATTTTCCAAACAAATGCCACATGTCAGTTGTTGGTTGGATCCCTGTCACTGACCAACCACCTTCTACTAGACTGCCACTTGTCTCCACTTGTCTCTACCATGTCAGCACTGCTGATGTCATCATTTGACTGGACTTGTTGACTTTTTGCCTATTTGAGAAAATGGTCAGAGTACGATAAATCTTGCATACAACATCCATTTGAGAAAGTAAATATATGGCCGGAATCAGGAGAATGATCCGGACGCAATGGCGTTGGTTTCATCCAATTTTGAGAACTTTGATTTTTGAGCATTTTCTGAGCCCAGGGAGCCTCCTGGATCATTCCTCCCCACTTTGGAAGCTTTTGGACCACCAAAAGTCTTCTTTTACTCAGGTAAGAAGTGAGGGTACTGCCTCCTCACTTTGTCCTGTATCATCCATCCTCTCTGCTGGGATAATGATCACATGACTAATCACAACAAACATGAAAACTGAGATAGCATTGTTTATCAAAGTAATCATGCCATCAACTGCACATTCATCTACATTGTTTGTCGTTGTTAGCAACCATACAATACTGAATAACAACAAACCAAATAACAATACTAAATGTGCTAATAAAACAACATGCTTCTTCTTTTGAACAAGAACAATAATCAAATTATGCAGTTGAACCTCATGTTGTACCCCTGGTGACACTTCATGACTGTTTGAAACATACTGAACCATCTCATGTTTAGCATCACAAACTTCATGTTTTGTTACAGACATAAGTGTTAAACTTTTTCTTTCATTTACCATTCTTTTTAACTGCTCTGTAACTGCAAAAGATCTGTCAGTTTTCATGCAATGAGCACGAACAATGTACTCTTTCCCATCTTTCTTGAAGCAATATTTATTTTCCTCCCTGTAGAATATGGCTTTCCTATCATAAAGGTATGGGCTTCCCAATACAATTCCACATATGTCCAGTGGCACTATATCAATATCTACTTCATCAACATAATTATAAGTGATTGCAAACTTGATTTTACATTGCTTGGTTACTTGTAAATTGTTATCACCACATACCCATCCCAATGGATATGGTTTAGGATGTGACTTAGNTACTCTTTCCCATCTTTCTTGAAGCAATATTTATTTTCCTCCCTGTAGAATATGGCTTTCCTATCATAAAGGTATGGGCTTCCCAATACAATTCCACATATGTCCAGTGGCACTATATCAAGATCTACTTCATCAACATAATTATAAGTGATTGCAAACTTGATTTTACATTGCTTGGTTACTTGTAAATTGTTATCACCACATACCCATCCCAATGGATATGGTTTAGGATGTGACTTAGTTTCAAGTCCCAAGTTATTCACAACATCTTCACTGATTAGATTGGCTTGTGATCCACTGTCTACAATAGTATCAACTTTAACATTATGTGTTATAACCCTTATGTGGAAAAGTTCATTCCTTTTACACTCATCATTTTCATCAACTGATCTAGAAGAGTTAGAAATTGCAACAAAATTTATACCTCGGATTCCCATAGCTACAACTTGTGTCTCATCACCAGAATCTGATCCAAGATCCACTTGAATTGTCGCAGCTGTGGTATTCTTCCTTTCATGGTTGGAAAACTTCTTTGGTTTCAAGTCAGGATGTAAGACCCAACAATGATCTTCATCATGGCCTACTTTCTTGCAATGCTTGCAAGTAGGCTTCTCCTTTCTTGCTGTGGCTGTCTTCTTCTCTTTCCTTTTCCCTGCATCCTTTCTTTTCCAAGTATCTATAGAAACAATATCACCAACATTCCCTTTACTTGATTCAATGTAAATGGCTTGTACACATGCTTCATCAAAGTTAGAAGGATTTAGCATAAGAATAGTGTGCTTAAGATAAGAATCTAAACCACCGATATATTTTAGGATTGTCTCTTGGGTATATAATTGAATACCCAAATTTAAAGCTTTCTTACGAAATATCTGAGTATATTCTTGTACACTTTGACCTTTTGATTTCCTTAAACATTGCCAATTCATCATTTCTTGTTGCATGTAAGCTAAAGGGTAAAACTGTTGTTTTAATGCAATAACAAAATCATTCCAGGAAGAGATTGTTTTACCACTTTTCTTAAGATCATCTCCAGCCCTGCTTTCCCACCATATGAGAGTTGTGCCTCCCAATTTGAGACTTGCTAGTTGGATCTTAGTTTCATCATCAACAATCTTTTGTATCATGCAATAGACCTCTAATTGTCTCACCCAATTATCTATCTTTTCTGCATCTAATTCACCATCATAAGTGGGTAATTGAAACTTTACATCTAACTTTAATAACGACATATAAGAAGAATGATGAGTTTTTTGCTTATCCTTGGAGGAATGTACACTTGCTTCATTATTAGATGACGAGGATGAAGGAGAAGAAGGTTCTGAAGGTCCATCACCTCCAACTCCTCCTTCTGCTCTTACCAAAGATTCACCTTCTTCATTGCCTTGAAGCCTTAGTTGCCCTCTTTGATGATAAAAATTCTCTACCATGGCTTGCATCAATTTAAAGGCCTCAAAGAAATCATATTTAGTTTTGTAGGGACCCAATTTCCATGGCGAAGACATCTCTTGCTTATGTGGTCGCCTTTGAATCTCTGTGTCAAGGGCCTAAAGTTGGCCTTCTCCTCGCTTGAGTTTTGCTCTCGTGAGCATCCAATGCTTGAAATTCTTGTCAAAACTTCACAACCAAATGCTCTGATACCATAAACTTGATCCAAAAATGAAGGTATTACTGATAAATCCCAAGTTAGTTTAATGTACTTTTTGCATCGGATCGTTAAGAATGCAAAATACATAAACTTGTTATCTTGTTTGCGGAATATCAAATGTGACTTTTACTTGATGCTTATTAATGTATAAAGAGATCAGCCATTAATATTCATGCTGCAAATGAAGAGAATAGAACAGAAAAACAGAAAGGAAAATAGAGACAAGAGGTTGATAACGGAGTTCACCAATCGTTGGCTACGTCTCTGGGTCCGCTTCCAAGTGGAGGACCTCATTATTTCTCTTTAAAATGCTCAAAGTTCTCTTACAATGCTCTTTGCTATTACATTACAATGCTTCATGTCTACTGTGAAAGACCTCCTTGCTCAGATTCATGCATGCACCATCAAAATCCCCTCAACAACATGAGAAAAACGCCTCTCAAAACATGAGAAAAAGGACAAAATTTAGAAACTGCTCCTTCAAAACCCTGCATCAAAAAGTCTCCTCTCAAGCTCAAAAAGCCTTAAATTTATAGTATTTAGGCCCAACAAGAGGAGTCCAACTTCCCCTAAGGATCTGGCCTCTTGTTGGGATCAAATCCCCCTTTAAATGGCCAAAATATCCAAAAACTGTGAAATCTGGGCTTTTCTAAAGTTAAAAAAACCATTTTTAACAAAAATACTTAGAGTAGCCCCTTTTGGGCTGGGCACGCCCTTGGCTCCTGGTCATTAGGAATCTACATAGGATCACAAGCTAAAAAGGAGGGCGCTTAGTTGGGCTAAGCCCCTTTTGGAGCACGTCCCCTGGTCTCATGGGATTCTCCTCAAAACCAGGGCTGAGGTTTATCCATTGGGCGCCCCCCTTGTTACTTTATCACCTTTATTTATATTATTTTGTGTTTTAGTGTTATAAGCACCACCAAGGGCGCATTGGCAAGGGACCTTTGTCAAAGGCTTAGGATGACCCAAGAGGTCATGGGATCAAACCCCATGGACTCCAATAAAAATTTTGCCACCAACCATTAACCAATACCACGGTGCCACATGGCAGCCCATGACTGGGCCACGTGGCACCCAACCATTTTCGAAACAAATGCCACTTGTCAGCTGTTGGTTGGATCCCTGTCACTGACCAATCACCTTTTGCTGGACTGCCACTTGTTTCCACTTGTCTCTGCCATGTCAACACTGCTGATGTCATGCTGATGCCATCATTTGACTGGGCCTGTTGACTTTTTACCTGTTTGAGAAAACAATCAGAGTATGATAAATTTCGAATACAATGTCCGTTTGAGAAAGTAAATATATGGCCGGAATCGGGAGAACAAGCCGGACGCAATGGCATTGTTTTCATTCAATTATGAGAAATTTGATTTTTGAGCATTTTCTGAGCCTGGGGAGCCTCCTGGATCAGTTGGATTCCACCATTATTCATTATGATAACCAGAGATGTGTGAAACTCTCAAAGAATCCAATGTTTCATGAAAAATAAAAACACATTGATATCAAGTACCATTACATCCAAGACCTGGTGCATAGGAAGGAAGTACTAGTGTAGTACCCTCCTACAAATGAGTAGGTTGTTGATGTTCTTACCAAACTGGGATGAAGTTCGAGTACTTTCATGACAGACTTGGCATGGAATAGAATAACTCCCTCACTGAGAGGGAGTGTTGATGTTTTCATCTTCCTGAGACATTCTCCAGATAATACTCCTATGTGACTGAGTTGAGTTGATCTATGAGGACACTTATCCGAGAAGGGATAAGTGGGTTTGGGATTATATCCCAACATTCCTTGTGGAGAGAACATGAGGACACTTCCCTTGTGGAGAGCACATGGGCACATGTCAAGGGAGTTTACCTTGACGTCACACACTATGAGGAGTTGACCCTAGTGTTCCTAGAGGGACTAGCCTCTATAAGTCCACATGGGAGTGCCATGTGTGACATACATGTCGATACTATGGTGGTTTTGTAACACTGACAGAGACTGTGTGTCTCTGGACAATAGTTGTGTGCTACTACAGTGGTTGTGTACCACTGGAAATGAATATGTGTCACTGGAAAATAGTTGTGTGCTACTAGTTGATTACAGAGTAGTCAGTGGACTACTAGATGAAGAAATCATGGAAAGATACCTCCCTAGATAAGAGGGAGTTTTTATGTTTCATCATCAGGCAGACCTTCTCCTATATTGGCATGCATACCAAGGGAGATAGGATACATTTATGATAAAGGTGCACTTGTGGTAAATGGGCCGAGGCATAATCCTTCCTTGATCATGACAAGGAATAATATGGACTCGAAGTACTTTCCACATGTTAGTTAGCTGCATAAGGCTGACATTCACTCACAGGGGTGTACCTGTGGTGAATGACCTTGAAGAAGTATTTTTCCTAGTCATGGTGATTTGTCAAGGAATGATAAAATACTTAAGATGGTAGATGCTATCACATGCGGACCTTGAGTGATCGTAATCTCAAAGAGAGTCAGTCGGCTTAGAGGGAGATCTGCAGGGATAGTTTTCCCTTGATTTAGGTGGGAGAGAGACATATCCAAGTACTAATAATCATGTTTCATGAGTCTAAGGCGAAGTTTGTATACTTCAGAGACAAACTTAGCATGATGCATAATGTTTCCCTTGTTGAGAGGGAGAGTTGATGTTTGGAAAACACTGGGAATACATTCTTCTAGATTAATAATTAATAGTATAATTATTAATTATCAAATAATATACATATAATAATTAATAATAATAATAAATAGTCATTTATTATCCAAGGGACGCATCCTTTAATGGATGGTCACCATATGTTCTCTATATATGGAACACTCATCATTGTAATGAAATATCGATCAGATGTCATCTCATATATATAAATCAATAGTCTTTTTATCTGCAAAATTCCCACCACATGGTTCATCATGGAAAGCTTTTAAAATATCAAAGAACTCATCTTTCCTAACACATATACATATTGCCAAATCGTCTCTAGTATAGAAAATATTTCCCTTGATCCAAGAATATCTATCACCTTGTTTGATAACCTTCTTCTTCTCTCATGGTGAAAAAACCTTTGGTAATTTCCCTGGGGTTAGATAATTAGCTACATCTGCAAACCATGGGGATTTACTGGGTATAGCAAAAAAAAATTCATCTAGAAAAGAATCTTCTACTAGAACACTCTCACCAGGATTATTAAGTCATGAAAGAAAGTCTACCACCTGATTGTCCTTTCCAGGTCGGTTTATGACAATAATATTGAATTCCTGCAACAATAACAACTATCTTGTTATTCTACCCTTTGTAACAGGCTTATTCATTAAGTATCTAATGGAAGAATGGCTCATATGGACAAATACTTTGTATCCAGTTATATAATGTTAGAATTTATTCACAACATGGACAACTACCAACATTTCCTGTTCAATCACAGTATAATTGAGCTCAGTTGGACTTACAATTTTGTTGATAAAGTATATAACATAGGTTAGAAGGTCCCCCTTTTGACTTAATATTTCTCCCACTACTGTATCAGATGAATTTGTGGATATGTGAAATGGTAAGATCCAGTTTGGACCCTTTAATATCAGTGTTGACAAAGGTTTCTCTTTTGAAGTTTGGAAAGAAGATTGGTAGTTAGTATCCCAACAAACGTATGCTTCTTTCACAAAAAAGTTAAACAAAGGTAAGCCTATTTTACTAAAATTTTCTATGAATCTATGATGATATCTTGCATAGCCTAGAAAATTTCTAAGATCTCTTTGATTTGAAGGAATTGACAATTCAAGAATGATCTCTATCTTGGTTGGATCTACCTTAAGTCCTGCAGGAGACACATTGTGTCCAAGCACAATTCCTTCAGTTCACATCATAAAAAAAATTTCATCACTAAGTGCTAGATTCATTTCCAGGCATCTTGTTATAATTTTTTCTAGATTATTTAAAGCATCTTCAAAATCATCTCTATACTCTGAAATTCATCCATATACACTTTTACACATTCATGTATTAACTCAAAAAAAATGGCCAAGATTGCACTTTGAAAGGTGGCTGGTGTATTACATAACCCAAAGGGTAGGAATTTATATGCATATGCCCCCCAGGGATAGGTTAATGTTATATTAACTTGGTCCTCCAAGGCTATTTTAATCTGATTGTAGCTGCTAAACAAATTGAGGTAATAAAATTATGTCTTCCCCGACAATGTGTGTAGGACCTTGTCGATGAATGGTAGAGGAAAATAATATTTCATAGTTTCTTTGTTCAATTCTTGATAATCCACATAGATTCGCCATTTTCCACCCTTTTTGGGCATTACAACCAAGGGAGAAACCCATTGGCCATCGAAGATATTATAGATAAAGTCTACTTTCAACAGTTTTTGAAGTTGTTCTTTCACTATCTATTTTAACATAGGATTCATTCTTATTTGTGGTTGTATAATAGCTTTGACATTCTCTTCTATGTATATGTGATGTGTGCAAGTATATGGGTGGATTCCTTGCATATCTGTGTAATCCTAGGAAAAATCCTTAGAATATTTATGCAATAATTAAATTAACCTTTCTTCCTGATATTTTTCCAAATCAACATTGATGTTCAAACATTTTCCAGGAAATATTTCAATGGTTTTACTGTGTGAATCTGATACTGTATTTATAGGAAATATAGTTTGAAATGAAGATTGTAAATATTATATTGTACAATTTTAATAAAAGCCATGTTCCAAAATATTATTAGTAGATATTTTGTATAAAGATTCAAGTTGCTCTTTGATATCTGGATTAGAAATAAGGTGATTAAGTACTTTCTCATCATTCTCTTCTCTGAAATTTTTAGCTTGATTAATACTGCAAAAATAATGAATAGTCTCTTCCTAAGAATCTATTTCTTCAAGACATGAAATTTTTTCCAATTCAGTGATAGATATAGCTATTGGATAAAGTGTCACTTGATTTCTTTCACTCCCTCTTGAAATAATCATATTTCATGATCTACAACTAATAAGGGCATCAACTATTGCTAATGAGGCCCTTCCAAGAATAAGAGTGTGTCCACCTAAGTTAGATTTTGGTTTAAGAACTAAAAAATCCACGGGATGCTCCTATGAATCCAAGGATAAAATGATATCATCTACTACACCTTCTGGTTTTACTAGAGATCTATCTGTCATTTCCAATATTGTAGGTGTAGGTCGAAGATTATAAATATTTAGTTTTTGCATTGTTTCCATGGTCATCACATTGATGGCTGCACCTAAGTCAATTAAGGTCTTTGGTATATAAATATTGTTGATTAATATGGTAACAATTGGTACCCCTGGATCAACATATTTATCTGTTGTAACATTTATCGACATTAGGCTAGCTATTTTTCCAACAACTTGTACTATTGTTGGGTCTTTCTTCTTTCTCCATGATTTCTTAAGGCATAGTTCCCTAATTGTTTTTGTATAGATGGGTATGTTATTAATATATTCTAATAAGGGAATCCTTACACATATGTTCTTTAGTTCATTTAATAATTCATGATAAAAAAAGGGGTTATATATTTTTCCAAATTTAACCTCTCTGGAAAAGGAGGTGTTTTGGTGAATTGTAATGGTTCATTATAAATTTCAACTCACTTGTGTGAAATAGTGTTAGGTTTATTAGGAGTTTCTTTTTATTTTTATTTTTCTTATACAACTACAGGGGTTGTTTTATGGAGTGTTTTACCAGACCTTAAGTGTATATCCTGGACATAAACAATTCCATAAGTAGGTAATGTTCCTTCTTCAACATTATAACCACGTCACTCCACTCTATTATTAGGATTAGATATTGGATGTGATGGAAATTGAGTTGGTTTGGATGGTGGTTGGTTAGAAGGTAGTTGTAGTTATTGTGGTTGAGTGATTTGTGGTGGAGGAGGTATGCAATATGGTTTTTGAGTCAGTTGTGAATATTTAGTGGGTGGAATTTGTTGGAAATGATAAGATTGTTGTTGAAAATAATTTTGTTGATATGATGTTTGGGGATTAAAAGAAGGATGGTTTCCATAAGAGGGTCCTTTCCAACCTTGTTGAAAAGGTTGGTTTTGAGCTTGCTGAGGAGGACATGCCTGCCAAGGAAAAGGGGTATTCAAAGTGTTTTGTACAACATTAGGATTAGAATATGAAGGAAATTGTTGAGTAAGGTCTTGGGGCATACCTGGTGTATGTGGTTTCCATGGTATTCTTGGTGCAACATAATAAGGAGATCCCATTATTGTGCTTTCACCTTTTCAAATCGATTTGAGTCCTAGAAATAATGGGAAATCCTCTATCGAATAGTTATCTGCACCAATACCACAAACTTTAATACTATCTAGTGGACATTATCTGTGTGGATTCTTTTACTTACATCAATGGAGAAAAAATGCTAAAGCTTCATTTTGTTCTTCTTGTTTCTTCTTAGCCTTCAATGTATCAATCTGAGATCCTAATGTACTCAAAAGATCAGTTTTAAAATTCTCCAACAATTTCCTAGTTCTGCCCTAGTAATACTCCCTGTTGGTTGCTTCTTGTCTATGCAGGGGTTATCAGACCCAGGGTTCGGGTTGACCGTGACCAAAAAAACCCTCAAGGCACTGGCTCTTTAGGAATCATCTGCTTGTGCAGATGAAGTCTCACTCGAGGTATCTATTGGGGCTACAATAACCAGGTTTCTATAATAGTAAGGGAAAGGGAGGATAATGTGTTAATCATTCTTCTTGATCTTAACTTATGTGTGTTCTTCATTACCTAAACGATCACAACCATGCATGAACATTCCATCATAACCAATTTATAGAATAAATTCATTCTATGAAGTATATCATCATTCATGAATGCATAAAGACAAGTAAGAACATAAGACATAATATCCTTTCTAAACTCCTTCGTTATTCATCTTATGGTTGACTATTACATTCATGATTCTTCCATAACCTTACCTCTATTTCATGCACACACTCTCACACTTACATACATAGATATCTATATCTCTCTCTATATATCTGTGTGTGTATCTCTCTCTATCCCAATCCCATTACATATTTATACCCCAAAATCTAGGGTTTCAAGTTCTATTCTTATCTATCCCAAAATAACCCATTACAATGCATGGCATAGACAACTTCAGTTAAATGGTTATTTTCCTTCTTCTACTTCTTGTTCTTTATACAACTTTTCTGTTGTCCTTCTATTTCTAGAAAGTCACACTATCATCTTTTATGCTTCCTTTTATCACTCACTTTCTTTATCCTTTCATCTTTTCACTATCTTCATCCTTTTGCGCCCTTTCAATCTTCTGCGTGAATCGTTCCTTTTGCACGATTCCTTCCTTTTGCACGATTCCTTCCTTCTGTGCGAATCATTCCTTCTACGTTCTTTCTTTATACTTATATTGTTCCCAAAATCATATCCAAAACTTTGTGTCCAAGATGCTCTTAACACTCACATGTGGTTTGTCCCAAGGCGCTCAGGCCTGTTTCCTCTTCTTCCATGCTGAATTGAATTGTTGCACATAAACCTGAACTGCTTCGACCTCTTGGAAAATGGTGGCCTCTTTTATTGTGCCATGTTTCTGAATTATTATCCAGTCTTGTTTCTTTTATTTATGATCCAGGTGGATATCGGTGATGACCCACCTTTTCCAACAGGCTCAAAACAGTTTTCTGGCAATTTTGGTAATTTACTATTTTTAGGAGTTTTTAACTACAGGGGCTAGTTTGAGGGCCTAAACAATTTTATTTCACTATCAGGAACCTCAATGATATTCCAAGTCTCTGATTGATTCCCCTAAATGAATTTCCTCATCAATACCTTTCCAACGAGCTATCGTGTGCCCTAAACGAAGATCGTATGCAAAAGTTACGACCTCGAGAAGTTAATGTACTAACTTATCCCAACGGGGCTCACATGACTTTTGGCACTTCATATCCTAGGGCTAGGATTTTGGATGTCTAGGGTTTTAGCATTCATCTTTATTGTAAAAAGGCCTTCAGAGCCTCATTTTACTCATCTTCTTGCGAATGAGCGTAGCCGTCACATCTCTTCTCATAGATAAAATGCCACCATTCTAGCAAGCTTGTTTTCAACCTACATTTACAGTTTTTAGTATATTTATTATTTAACAGAAGTAAAGTTTTAATGTATCTCGGTTATTTTTCACTTTTTCTCTATGTTAAAATTATAAATATGTGGTTTCATTTCGTTCCTCTCATAAGTATGGATCAATTTATTTCTGTTTCATCGTAATACACCTTAGAGGGTGCTCCTTTTCCCTATTGAAGGCCTCTTCCTGCCTAATGGTGGCTTAAGTCTGGACAACGACATCAGGAGGTGTGTATTCTAGGGGGCCAACATAGCTTCTCAGAGGAACAATAGGTGTTAAGCCACCTCCTCCTGTAATCATATTTTTTGTCTGTAATTTTCTTAAGACCGACAACCTCCTCCTTTCCTCCTACATGTTTTGGCCACATCTTCTAGTTCAGTTGGGGAATCATATCCGAGGTCAATTTTTGAGCAAACTAGCTTTCAGTGGGATCCTGATCCATTTCATTCTCTTTTACTATCATGAATTGTTCATAACCCTAGAAACAGATACTGACTCGGGTCCGGTTGTCATGCAATTTTACATACGAAACTATGTGAGTCTCTTCTTTTGGTATGCGCTCAAAGCCTGAGTATGGGTCCTCATCGAGCTCCGACACTAGTTGTGATTTGATAACGTCCTGGTCCATAAACTTTAGGTTGGTATCTTTTTTCACCATATCTCCTTCCCTACTCCGTCATGGGGAGGTCAGTGTTATTCCTGGCAGAGCTGTCCCCATTTGTCTAAAAGTACCTACTTGGCAAGCTGAAGCTCAGCTCTATTCTCGTTGGGTCTCTCCTACTTGCTCAATGTGATATGAAAAAATTGAGTTCAACTTACGATATTATTATGATGTTGTGGTTTTGTGCCGACTGTACCTCTCCCATCCTATTTTAACTAACTCATCCCCCTCACCACCAGATTTGATGAGTTGTGCCATCATTGCATCTTAATTACCAAATCCTTTCGGTGAGGTCACTTGCGTACCACCAATCAACTATGATTTATGATGGTTTGCTGGAGTAAATGATTATACATCGCTATAATGACCCATCACGTCGGTCGTCCAACTGTCTTTTCCATTCCTGAATGTATTTAATGGTCTTTTTGTGTCATCGTACACTGTAATGTGTTGCTCGTCGTAGGAGGGCCTATCCCTATCTTCGCATGGAACATTGATTATGTGTTCACTTTGTGTAAGATGATCAATCCAACTATGAAAGTTTTGATACCTTTGGTTTCTTCTTACTCTCTTCCTTTCTCCTATCACTAACTTTTTATGGTTTTTCTCTTTTTTGAATTTTTATGTTGTTTTTCTTGTTTTCCTTGCTACTATGGTACATCTACTATAATACAAGGTTTTTTGCACTGCACAGGTCACTGTGCAGACGATCGGTTATCTCTATAGATCTTCAGCCGAATTCCATTCACCATTTATTCCAAGATATTTCCATCCATGTTTCCCAACCGAGAAACACCTGTCTCTATTATATGTTGGATCACATACAACCCTAACCAATGCATGAGAAACTTCCTTGGGTGTTGTATATACTTACTATCGTAGAACAGTACCAAGTTGCCAACTTAGAATTTCTTGCTCTTAATATGTCGATCATGTCAGGCCTTCTCTCTGGATTTCTACACTTGTTGATGCAATCCGACCAAAAAAATTTCCTCCTCCATCTGGACTAACTATTCCAATCTCTCTTCTATTGTATCTACATCTGAAAGCTCAGTGGTGGATGCAATTCATAGACTAGGTACAATGAAATCCATTTGAATTACCTCTTGTTTTCCATACATCAACTGGAATGGTGTATTCCCTGTCAAATTATTACTTGTAGTTATGTATGTTGATAGTATCGCAGGGATGCATAGGTCCCAATCATCTCTTCCAACATTGTAGATCTTGGTGAAAGCATACTCCAAAATTTTATTGAAAGCTTCTACTGTGCCATTATCCTGAGGGTGATATGGTGTGCTTTTCTGATGATAAATATGAAATTCCTCAGATAATGCAACAATGTTTTGGTTAAGAAACTACATACCTTGGTCGCTAAGTAGTATGCGCGAACATCCAAACCTCATGACTACATTCTAGAATAGAAACCACATGATAGTTTCTGCATTGCAATCTGTAACAGGTGTTTCTTCTTCCCACTTGGTTAAATACTTGGTCACAGTGACGATGTAACTTCCTCCTGATCTCCTTGCTTGTGGGTTGATCGGACCCACAAAATCAATAGGCCACTTATCGAATGCTTGCAATGTAACTTGTGGATTTAAGGGAATTTCATCACGTCAATATTTTTTACCCACTCTTTGGCATACGTCACAATATTGAAAATACTCCTTCACGTCCTTGAATAGTGTAGGCCACCAAACACCTACGCATAACATCTTATGTGTCGTTTCTTTTCTTGCGTAATGTCCTCCARCAATCCTAATGTGTGCTTCCTCCAATATGGTTGTTCTTTCGTGTTCCAGTACGCAACGCATCAAGATTCCATCTCCCCCTAAGTTATACAAGTTCCTTACAATTAGTTGATAGTATGTTTCCTTGACTACTCCACATGACACCTGTATTTATGTAGAAACTCTGACATGAYAGTGGCGCAGAATAAAAAAATTGGTAGTCAAGGCAACATACTATCAACTAATTGTAGGATATGTCCAAGTAGAATTTCAAATGGTGCCAAAAAGATGCATTTCTTTAAGTTTATAGAAATATGACATTGTCTGCATCGATATAACATGAGTCGAATAACTTCGATATGATCCTATAGTAGATTGAATATTTTCCAATCGTATAATTACACTTCCAAAAATTTATGGATAAACTCTTTGAATGTGACCACAACCACTCTAGAAAACATTGTAGGAGCATTATTTAATCCAAATGGAATCACCATGTATTGATAACTTCCCCATTATGTCGCAAATGTGGTTTTATGTCTGTCCTCTTGCACAATTTTTATCTAATGGTACCCAAAGAATCCATTAGTAAATGAATATGCTTCTTGACCTACTACGTTCTCCAGTACTTCATCAGTGAATGGTGTTGGGAATGGGTCATGTAAGCATGCATCATTCAGATTCCTTAAGTCGACGTAGATCCTAATCCCTCGAGTATTTGTTTCTTGTACCACCATAGGGATAATCCATTCAGATTCTTTGACTGGTTCAATGAGTTTAGTGTCGAGCATTCTGTCTAGTTTAGCCTTAACCTTCTCCGTATACCTTGGGTTCAACCTGTACGGTCTCTGTCGTATTAGATTAGCTCCAGGTTTTAGTGGAATATTTATCTCCCCTAAGTCGCCTGCTATCCCATTCATGTATGAAAATGTGGTGGGAAATAAGTCTTGATATTATCATAATAATTCTTCGACCTTATCAATTGTCTCATCATTCCAATAGTATCCTATGTGCACAAACTTAGGGTTCTCTGTTGTCCCAATGTTGACTTGCTTTGTCTTTATTGGTTGTGTGTATGCGAGGGATACCAGCTCTGGCCCTTATTCTGCGTGTGTGCCTTCTATCTCTGGTACCTAGAAATTCCTACGACCCCCTTCATCATATTCCTTCTCTATGAAATTATAGTATTCCAATATATTCTAGAGTGTTAATTTGGTTATGTGCGCACTGCCTAGGGGTTCTTCTTCCACTGATTCTACCTTCAAAAATATCTTTGTTAGGATGGCCTATAGGGATGATTTTATGGAGGGAGATTCATGTTCAAATGTGAACGTGACCTTGAATCTCTGGACCAATCCTTCCCATGCTTCTTTCTCTCTGTGCGTCTCCAATTCTAAATACCATTTCCTTGGGATTGTATCCAATGTGTGTATGAATTGATGCGACCATTCTGTTTCTGATACTAATCGCCCTAAATCCTTACATTTTTCCATGTGATCCACCAAGTCACTTTATCCTATGTTTTTTTTGCACTTACTTATGCTTTAGGTCCAAATTGTATCTGCATGAGTCTACTACATTGTGCCTAGTCCTTAACACTCTTTATGTGTGCGACCCACCATCTAGATGGAGTTGATTTTAAGATGACATATAGTGCTAACAACCTCTGTTGTTCATGTACCTATAATTAAAATGATTTTATAAACACATTAATATTAGTTAGGCCATCGTACCTGGGTGAGTCATATATCTCTGTGCCAATCCAGTGCAAAGACCGGTTTATAAGGGCATCTATCCTAGTTGATACTTCATGCATCCTCTAATACCAATTCTCTATACCAACCTTTGAATCTGATGCACAAGAACTGAAACTTCTCCAAATGAGCACACAATCCATTTTCGGCTCGACATAATCCTCCATGCATGCAATCATATTATATACATTTTCCATGTCGTTTGCTCTTATTGACTCGGTATGTCTCTTCCCTTCTTAGGGGTCTAAGGGTGCAATAACCTTTAGATCCCCAACCTTGATGGTCATCTCCCTTATTTTCAAGTTAATAATTTCCTGGTTATCAACTGCCCATTCTAGTCCCATTAAAGTTGGATATGGTTGACTATCATCTAAGATCTCAATTACTTCAAAATCTACCATGTTGTGCACCCCATCAATGTTTATAGGTACCCCCATTAGTTTCCCTATCGGGACTATATTATGCTGATTCACGAGCCTTAACTGGACAAGGAACCATATTAATTCAGGTTCACCCATCATCTCCCATGTATGCTTAGGTAGTACATTGAAATCCAATCCTAAGTCTAGGAAAACATTATCCACATCGTATTCTCGAATCTATGCATTAAACTTGAATTCGCCATTGGTTCTCTTCCTGCACAGTAAATTGTTTACCATTCACTGTGTGTCAGCGGTGTCCCTTCCTCTTGCGCAATGATCAATCATTTTGAATAATATACTAAGCGCATTTCTATCTCTCATAAGTTCTACACAACGTTTTAATAATTCAGTTAGTGTACTTACTTGTGCACTTGAATTTTCAAGTATCACGGGGTATTCTAGATGAGGTAGCCATGATGTGGATGCTTCCCCATGTGGTTCAATTATTTCCTTTCGTGCACTTTGATATGTCTCTTTTTTCTGTTATGGATTGAATGTTGGTATAAGCCCCACTAAATTCCTTACCCACTTCTCCGTTTGATTTCCTTGAGTTTCCATATCAACGCTTGTGTGAGCTTCTTTGCATGAAACGATTACGATTTTTTGTCCTTCAGTGCATTTTTCAATTGATATCATTTGCACATTCTGATTATGATGCAGATTTTGATTTGGGTTTCCTCTAGCCTGCTATTTTTCAACTAATTGGGGCAATCCTCCGTTGCATGATTCAGTGCTCTGCAATATGTGCACGTTGTACATGGGTTCTAGAAATCTCAGACCAAGTGTCCCAGTTGATTTTATAATAGATAATCAGTCGTCATCCTCCGCGACTGATATTCTCTACCTCTGCCAAAATTTTATTTGTTCCCCTTATTGAAACCTATCTAAGTGTTATACTGGGCACCTCTCCCATCCACATCGGTATTATCTTCCTGGATCCGGTATATATCTGATGTGCACTCTCTTAGTAGGTCGAATGCACATAAGTTCTTTTCTTCATGTCCTACTAATTTTCAAAAATTGCAAAACAAGTTCTTTGGAGTACTCTGGTATTTCTGTAGTAATGGACACTCAGTGGGATGATGTTCCCATTTCTTATAGATTTTGCAGTATCCTCTCCTGGGTAGTGGATTCGGTGATCCTACTTCCAAGTAGTGTGTGAAAGTTGGGCATTCGTCCTTGTCGTGGCCCTCCATCCTGCACTTGGTACACCAAATTTATTCTCATTTTTCCCTTCCTTTGGTAAGCTCAGCTAGATGAATTGTTAACGCGACTAACTGTGTTTGAACTTATGCCATCCCCAAGTGTCTCTTGCCAGTGACGACTCTAATTTCATCTCAATTTCTAGTTCCTTGGGTTGCGATGCAACCTTCTATTGAATTAGGGGTCTACAAATGTGGGGTAGTAATCCTGCAATTATGCACCATTGATGTTGTTGATATGGAATCTAACAAGCCAGTATCCCCATTACATCCTTAAAGCGTTGATCGTAATCCCATACTGAATTTGTTTTCACCTAATTGATCTCCTCCAGTTTAGTAATATACTGCAATTCTGACTTCGTCTTTTTGAAATCCTTTAATAACTCTTTCTTTATTTATTCCAAGGTCCTAGCCTATCTAGTCGGTGTAATACCATGTAACTTCATATACCTGTTAGAAAAAAAGGATTGTGAAGCAATAAAATAAAAACAAATGTGGAAATAAAACACAAAAGATACACAATACAATAGAGACACAAGTATACGTGGTTCACTCAGTGTGGGATACGTCCACTAGAGAAATTTCGAGTTCCATCCTTTTTATTATCCAGCAAATGAAGGGATACAACCTACAACACACCCATTGTAAATTCCTCTTCTTTCTCTCACAGTTTCCTCACTCAGAATACAATATTCACAATGATACATAGCCACAATACATTTCCCTCATAAAAAAGGATTTCCTTCTAGGGAAAAAAAACCTAACATAACTTTTACCGTCAGATATACGACCTTATAATGAATGGTCCATATTTGATATGAAATTACAAGATACATTTACAATACAATTTTTCCTTTGGGGAACGTTGTCCCCTGAACCCCCATCGGGGGTTCGCTTTCCCCCAGAACCCCAAGCCAAGGGGATCAGCCCCCCGGATCTTGCAGGGGGGGAAATCCCCCCCCTGTAACTCCCTTGCATGGAGGGGTGTATAGTCTTCATGGGGTATAAACACAACTGAAAAAAAAGACCTCCAAATCAAGAATATAATTAGGCTCCACAACCAACAATCTCCCACTTGGAGACTGATCTCAACAACTCCACCACTACTATATCTATTGGACTATGATCCTTCTTAGACCTGGAAAATTTCTCATCTTCACCTTCATGCTTGAATACCAGTTGAAACTGAGAAGGAACTCAGTTTCTCCCTGTTTACTCCCTTTGCTAACATGTCTATAGGATTATGGATATTGTGTATCTTTTCCAACTCCAAATGTCCATTTTCCAAGATGGATCGTATGAAATGGTACTTGCGATGTATATGCTTAGTATTTGAATGGAAGGATGAGTTCTTTGCAAGATAAATGACACTCTTGTTGTCACAGTACAACTTGCTATTATCTTGCTTCTTTCCCCATTCCTCCATAAACCTCTATAACCAAATCATCTCTTTACTAGCCTCTGTAGCAACAACATACTATGCCTCTGTTGTTGAAAGTGAAACAACCTTTTGTATTTTCGAAATCCAACTTACTGTTGTTCCACCTACAGTAAAAACATACCCTGTGGTGCTCCTCCTGCTATATTAATCACCTTCCACTTCTGAATCAACATATCCCTGTAGAACAATGTATGAACCTCCAAAACATAATGCATGAGTAGAAATACCTATCAAATACCTGAGAATCCAATTTAATACCTCCTAATGTTCTTTACCTGGATTATTCATATACCTACTCACAACTCCCACTGCATGTGAAATATCTGGTCTTGTGCAAACCATCGCATTCATCAAGATGCCAACTGTTGATGAATAAGGGACCTTGGACATGTATTATATCTCCTCCTGTGTCTAGGGACACATTTCCTTAGTTAATTTGAAATGAATGTCCAAAGGTGTACTAACTGGTTTTTCATTCTGCATTCTAAACCTCTCCAACACCTTCTCTATGTACTCACCCTGAGACAATATCAATTTGTGATTTTTCCTGTCTCTTGTTATTCTCATACCAAGGATTTTCTTTTCATCACCCAAATCCTTCATCATAAAAGAATTAGCTAATTTCTTCTTGAGCACATTTATATCCTGCATATTAGACACTACAACAAGTATGTCATCTACATACAATAGCAAGATAATATAACTTCCATTTTCTATCTTTTTAAAATAAACACACTGATCAGAATGACATCTACTATAACCTTGTATTGTCATAAACCTGTCAAACTTCAAATACCATTGCCTTAGATCTTTATTTAGGCCATACAAGCTCTTCTTCAACCTGCATACCAAATTTTCCTTCCCTTTGACCTCATACCCCTGTGGATGTTGCATATAAATCTCTTCCTTCAAATCCCCATGGATAAAAGTTGTTTTTACATCTAATTATTCAAGATGTAAATATTCTACTGCCAGAAGACTTAAAATAGTCCTAATTGAAGTCATTTTAACAATAGGATAAAATATTTCATCAAAATCTATACCTTTCTTCTGTGCAAACCCCTTTACAACAAGTCTAGCCTTGTATCGCTTTTTTCCTCCATCTTCTTCCGTCAACTTGTAAACCCATTTATTTTGTAATGCTATTTTTCCTACAGGCAAATGAACAAAATCCCAAGTCTGGTTATTTACCAGGGAATCCATTTCCTCTTTCATTCCTTTCTCCCACTTATTTTTAGTGTCTACCTGCATTGCCTCTTCATAACATTTTGGTTCACCAGAATCAATCAAAAATAAATAATACAATGAAGGAGAGTATCGTTCGGGGGGGTCTAATTAACCTGGTAGATATCCTAACAACACTTTCAGGAGTTTGAGGTACTTGCTGCACCTATTGTTGCACAATTTGAATTTATGATACCTTTGGAATTTATTTTTCAGTGATCTCATCAAGCACTATGTATTCTGTTTTTTCTTTTTCTTGTATTTTTCCCTGCAATTGATTTTTGTACATGACCTTCTCATTGAATATGATATCTATACTCCTAATGGTTTTGTGATTTTCATAATCCCATAAGTGATAACCAAAATCAGTAACACTGTATCCAATAAAGGTACACTTCTTGGATTTTGCCTCAAGATTTGTTCTATTTTCTTTATCAATATGGACAAATGCTTCACAACTGAAAGTATTCAAAAACTAATAGTTTAACTTTTTACCTATCCATGCCTCCTCTGGAATTCTACCATCCAAAGAGATTGAAGGTCCTATTTTTATTAAGTAAACATCAATATCTACAAAATCTGCCCATAACTGTAAGGGAAAACCAACATGCAATCTCATACTCCTTGCACGCTCCATGATTGTCCTGTTCATCCTTTATGACACACCATTTTCTTGTGGTGTTCTTGGAATTGTCTTCTCTCTACAAATCCCATGGTATGAACATTAATCATCAAACTCCATTATGCAATATTCACCTCCATTGTCTGATCTGAGACACTTCAACCTTTTTCTTGTCTCATTCTCAACCAAAGCTTTCCATTTCTTAAAAGTATAAAAGACATCATATTTTTGTCGAATGCAATAAACCCAAGTTTTTCTAGTTGCATCATCAGTAAAATTAACATAATAACGAGAGACACCAAGAGATGATACCTGAGTTGGTCCCCATGCATCTGTATGCACAATATATAACCTTTCACTCTTCTTTTCTTTTCTGACTCTGATAAATTTGACTCTCTTATGTTTTCCATAAACACAATGCTCACATAAATCCAAATCAATTTGTTTAAGATCTGGAAACAAATTTGTTTTTTGAAGTATCTCCATCCCCTTATCACTCATGTGTCCAAGCCTATGATTCCACAGTGTTGTATCCAGTCCTGTAGAAGCTAAATAGATAGAAGAGTCAGTATTACTAGTACATAAATACAATGTACCTACCTTCTCTCATTTTTCTATGACCAGTGATCCTTTGGTGACCTTCCACACCTTATCTGTAAATATGGATATACAACCTTCACTTGCCAATTGCCCTGTTGAGATTAGATTTTTACTTAGATCTGGAACATGTCTTATCTCTTTCAACAACCATTGGTTTCCAATCCTTTGTTTTTTTTACCTTTCCCATTCCAACAATTTTGCATGGTGCATCATCACCCAAATGAACTTGTCCAAAATCACCTTGAACATAATCTGAATTTCTTTTCCTATGGGGTGTGGCATGAAATGAAGCCCCTGAATATACTACCCAAGACTCATAAATATTATCTACAGAAAGAATCAAATCATCTTGTAACACAGCACCTGTTACATTTGCTTCCTGATTTTTCTCCTGTTGTCCATCTCTTTGTTTCTTTGGAGCTTTGTAGTCTTTCTTCATATGTCCTTTCTTCCCAAAATTATAGAACTCTATATTTCAGAGTATGGCTTTGGATATTCCCTTCCTAGAATTCCCACTATTCCCTGAGCCCTTTCCTCTATCCTTTTGTCTTCCCCTGTTATTCATTTTAATGCATTACCTGATGTCTCACCTGTGCTTTTCTGTCACATTTCCTCGCTAAGGATAACACCAACAACATAATCAAATTTTAGAGAGTTTGAACTAGAGACATAGTTACTTACAACCATGACCAAGCCATTCCATCTTTCTGACAATGAGCACAATATTAGAAGAGCCCTAACCACATCATCAAAGTCCACTTTTACAGAACTTAGCTGATTAGTAACTATATTAAATTCATTTAAATGATATCCAATAGACCCACCTTTTGACATCTTCATATTAAATAATCTCTTCATTAGAAATACCTTATTGGACACCAAGGGTTTTTAATGCAGTTTATCCAATGCATACATCAACTCCTTCATTGTCTTTTCTTTCAAAATATTGAAAGCTACCGATGCTACCAGGCTCAAGCGTATTGTTCCTAGTGCCTTTCTATCAAGAACCTCCCATTATTCGTCCTTCATGGTCACCGACTTCTTTGATATTCCACCCAATTGTAGGAATAGATCCTTCTGATACAAATATTGTTCCATCTGTATCTTTCATAACTGGTAGTTTTGGCCGTTAAATTTGTCAACCCTAAACTTTCCATCTTCTGCCATTTCTCCCACTCGAACCAAGAACCCTCTTTTCGTGCGAGTTACCTTTCACCTTGATATTAGTTATTAGAAAAATAGGATTGCAGAGAAATAAAATAAAAACAAATGTGGAGATAAAACACAAAATATACACAATATAATAGAGACACGGATATACATGGTTCACCCAGTGTGGGCTACGTTCACTAGAGAAATTTCCAAGTCCTTCATTTTTATTATCCAACAAATGAAGGGATACAACTTACAACACACCCGCTTTAACTTCCCCTTCTTTCTCTCAGAATCTCCTCACTCATAATACAATATTTGCAATGGTACATAGCCGAAGTACATTTCCCTCATAAAAGAGGGTTGTCTTCTAGGGAAAAAACCCTAACATAACTTCTACCATCAGATTTGTGACCTTATAATGAATGGTCCATACTTACTATGAAATTATAATATACATTTACAAGGCATTTTTTCCTTCAGGGGCTTTGTCCTTGAACCCTCACCGGGGGACTGCTTTCCCCCAGACCCCTCAAGGTGGGAAATCCCCCCCTGCAACTCCCCCATGTGGAGGGGTGTACAATCTTCTGGGGTGTAAATTATTCATGGGGCATAAACATGGCTGAAAACAAAGGCCTCTGAATCAAGAAGATAATCACACTCCACAACCAACAATACCATACTAGTGCACGACCCCTAAACGTTGCCGCTAACTGGGAAATGTTTATCGTTTTGTCCTGTATGTTTTTAGCAGCCCAAACTGTCTCACAGACAAACAAATTTTATTCTGGGTCCTCTTACCCTACTCCTTTGAATTCAAGAATTCTAAGAGTATTATCTATCCCCACCAAATTGGTCTATGTATTCCCTCCTCTTGGTGATGTTCGTACACTGTGATTTTGAATCTGCACACTACTCCCACTTTTTTTACTAGTATTGTTTTGTCCTCCTTGGCTAACTATGACGGCTTTCGAAAAACATTCAAATCCTATTTCTTATTGTGGTGATGCACATGGGCTCGTGGATTCAATGAAGGATCTTGTCTGAGTGGGAATTATCAGCTCTTCTATTATTGGAATGTATCGACACCCCTCTTCTCCACCTCCTATATCTGGTATCTCTACTATTCATACTTGTGTGCAAGGTTCCCATACTTCTGGATGATTGTGCGACTCTTCTCTCCCAGCCCCGAACTTTTTCCTTTTATACCTCATTCCTCCGTGTAACTCTCCAAATTCGTAGTCCTCCTCTAGTGTACTTCCTTCTTGCATCCTTAGTCCCTTCCTTCCTCTTTCATGACTTCCTCCCTTTTCTCAGGAAATCCTTTTTTTATCCTCCAACTACCCTATCTATGCAAAGCCCATTTAGTTTTTGGACTTCATTATCATCACATGCTTTTCACATAGTAGAATCTTTATCAACGTATTCACGGATTCCAAGAACCTCCCATGTGGGCCTTTGAAAACATTTCTTTCTGCAACATTGTATGACTAAATGCAATCTATGGAAAATTATGTAACTCAACCCCCTAGTATACTATCCAACCAAAAATCAATTGCTCGAGTAGTTGGGTTACTTACCAAATTTAATTGTCTTACCAATTCCAGAGTCCGATTCTTCGGTGCTACAACACTAAACCTTCTCGTATTCTTACTAACCTTTCTAGCCACTTGGTCATAATTTATAGGAATTCGCGAAAGAAAATTTCATGTTGATCGTTGAACACATACTTTTGCATCCATTTCTCATCACTCATTCAAGGGTTCATGTTCTATTTTCACCCGAAATCTTGTTCTTTTCTTTCCAACCAGTCGGTGATTTATTTCTTGGTCGACCTCCAAAACATTCCCTTAGTCACAAATTCTCAGTCTTAGAAATAGAACCATTTGTTGGTTGCTTCTTATATGCACAGGGGTTTTCAGACCCAATGTTCAGGTTGTCCATGACCAACAAAACCCTCAAGACACTGGCCCTTTCGGCATCACCTTCTTACATAGATGAAGTCTCACCTGATGTATCTATTGGGACTGCAAGAACCAGGTTTCTGCAGTAGTAAGGGAAAGGGAGGTCGATGCATGAATCATTTTTCATGATCTTAAATTATGTATTTTCTTGATTACATAAAATATCACAGCCATGCATGAACATTCCATTATAACCATTTCATAGACTAAATTCATTCTACAAAGTATATCATCATTCATGAATGCATAAAGAAAAGTAATAATATAAGACACAATATCCTTTCTAAACTCCCTCTTTATTCATCTTCTGGATGACTATTACATTCATGATTCTTCCATAACCTTAGTTCTCTTTCATGCGCACACTCTCACACTTACATATGCGGATCTCTCTCTCTCTCTCTCTCTCTCTCTCTC
>JASDQU010101119.1:130187-155904 GCA_032191745.1 Picea mariana | reverse complement strand
CTATCTCAATCCCGTTACATATTTATACCCCAAAATATAGGGTTTCATGTTCTATTCTTATCTATCTAAAAATAACCCATTACAATGCATGGCATAGCCAAATTCAGTTAAATGACTATTTTCCTTCTTCTACTTCTTTTTCTTTATACAAATTTTCCGTTGTCCTTCTATTTCTGGAAAGTCGCACTATCATCGTTTGCGCTTCATTTTCTTGCTCGTTTTCCTTATCCTTTCATCTTTGCACTATATTCATCCTTTGTGTCCTTCTGCTCCCTTTCGATCTTCTGCACACATCCTTCCTTCTATGTGATTCCTTCCTTCTGCATGAATCATTCCTTCTGCGCGCTTTCTTCGTACTTGGATTCTTCCCAAAATCATATCCAAAATTGCTTGTGAAACACTCCCTGTGGCTGATTTGGTGACTCTGGAAAGAGCATCCCTTTGTCCTTTTCCATCCTTGGCCTTTCCCCTAGAGTACTTCTTGCATAATTCAAAAAACAATTCAAATGGCAAGGATGAAATATCACCTGAACCCATGAAATTAAGGATATCATTGCATTCATCATGAATTCCTTTTAGAAATATAGTATGAATAACATCACAACTTAAAGAGTTATGTTTTGATTTCTGTAAATTATACAAAAATATTTCCAAATAATCTTCTAATTTGACATATTCCCACTGATCCATCCTGAAAATATCTTCCTTAGAACCTCTCGGTCTCCAGTATGCTTGATATTGTTTAAGGAAAAACTTCCTCATAATATACCAATGCCCAAAAGTATTTTCTCCTAGCCCCATAAAACATTTTAAAGCAGTGTTTTGTTGGTTGTGGAGACTAATTATATTCCTAATTCATATGTAGGTCAAAGACGCTAGAGGATACACAATTCATGCTGCCCCCTTGTCCATGAGGGGGCCGATTTTTATTTTTATTTTTTCATTTAAAATATTATAATTTCGTAGTCAGTCTAAACCGTTCATTATAAGGTCGCAGATCTGACGATAGAAGTTATGTTAGGGATTTTTTCCCTAGAAGGAAACCCTCTTTTCTGAGGGAATCATATTGCAGCTGTGTGTTATGGATAATATTGTATTCTAGGAGAGGATATTGTGAGAGAAAGAAGAGGAAGTTACAACAGGTGTGTTTTAGGTCGTATCCCCTCATTTTTCTAGATAATAAAAAGGAAGGACCTGAAAATTTCTCTGGTGGACGTATCCCACACTGGGTGAACCACGTATATTTGTGTCTCTATTGTATTGTGTATCTTATATGTTTTTATTTCTGCATTTGTTCTATTGTGTTTCTCCACGATCTTGTTTTTCTAACAATTGGTATCATAGCCAAAGGTAACTCACAGGAAAAGAGGGTTCTCGGTTCGAGTGGGAGTAATGGAGGAAGATGGAAAGTTTAAGGTCGAGAAATTTAATGGCAAAAACTACCATCCATGGAATATGAAATGGAATATTATTTATATCAGAAGGATCTATGCCTACAATTGGGAAGAATAACAAAGAATTCGATGACCACGAAGGACAAATAATGGGAGGTTCTTCATAGAAAGGCACTAGGAACAATACGAATGTGCCTGGTAGCGTCGGTGGATTTCAACATTTCAAAAGAAAACACAACAAAGGATCTGATGGAGGCATTGGATAAACTATATGAAAAACCCTCAGCCTCAAATAAGGTATTTCTAATGAAGTGATTATTTAATATGAAGATGTCAAAAGGTGGGTCTATTTTCGGTCATTTAAAATGAATTTAATACGGTTAATAATCATTTAAGTTCTGTAAAAGTGGAATTTTATGATGAGGTTAGGGCTCTTATAATATTGTTCTCATTGCTAGAAAGTTGGAACAACTTGGTCATGGTTGTAAATAACTTTGTCTTTGGTTCAAACAATCTGAAATTTGATGATGTTGTTGGTGTTATCCTTAGCAAGGAAATGTGATGGAGAAGCATAGGTGAGACATCAAGTAATGAATTGAATGTGGAGAACAAGGGAAGACAAAATGATAGAGGAAAGGGCTTAGGGAACCATGGGAATTCTAGGAAGGGAAGATACAAATCCAAACTAGCAAATATAGAGTGCTAGAATTTTGGGAAGAAAGGACATCTGAAGAAAGACTGCATAGCTCCAAAGAAACAAAGAGATGGACAACAAGAGGAAAATAAAGAAGAAAATGCAACATGTGATATGTTACAAGATGCTTTGATTCTTTCTTTAGATAATATTATTGAATTTTGGGTAGTAGATTGAGGGGCTTCATTTCATGCCACACCCCATAGGAAATATTTCCAAGATTATATTCAAGGTGATTTTGGACATGATCATTTGGGTGACGATACACCATGTAAAATTGTGGATATGAGAAAGGCACAAATAAAGAAAAAGAATGGAAACCAATGGTTGTTGAAAGAGGTGAGAGATGTTCCTGCTAAGTACCTAAATAGATGTGAAGATAAATCTCAAAATAACCAAGAATCTCAACAAGAATAATTCAAACCATTCACCAAATACTAAACACAAGAAATAGTCAAAACCCTTGAGGTAGGGTAACATCATATATTAATCCTTAAGGAAGCATAACACTCCTCAAGAAATGCTTGATACATTCACAATATTATTCACTATGTTTCATTACATTGCTTACACTTCTTTATATAGCTCTATCTATCTCCTAAGAACCTTCTAGAGAGCCTTCTCACATTTATTACATCTAACTACCATAGTGAGAATTTATTAATATAGTGGACCTAGTCAACCTTACATTGAATGACCACATTCTCATATATTAAATGACTTCCAGTAATAATAAATAACCACATTCCCATTGGGTACCTCCCTAGGTACCCCATATTACCTCCCTAGGTATACTACATTCCATCCCCCTTCACATGTTTCATCCTCGAAACACGATAATAAACCATACAATATGATTGATTAAGCAATGTAGCCAACTAATACCAAGTACGACCATCCATCCATCCCAATGGAAGTCAAACATGATGTCCATCTACTGCCTCGTCACCCTGATATTGATCTGCATTATGTCGGTGTTACCATGGGATTAGTTCTCTAACTTGATGTCTTCCTGTAGTGCTAGTAGCCCTCCATGCACCTCTTAATTGGTTTCCTTTTTGGTTCCCTATTGGTGCATAAATGCATTGATGCACACACCCCTGCCTTGATGACTGTTGTTTCTCTATATAATGTGGATGACGATATACAACAACTATAGGAATCTATTCTATTTTCTTCAAATCTGCAACACATTTTTCCTTTGAGTCAATGAACTCCTTGGCTTCCTGATTGTGTCCTTTTTGTGGTTTTTCTTCATTTGCTTCTATAGGCTCTACCTTTGATTCAACTTTGGACTTGGAAATAACTTCTTTGCTGGCCTACGTGGGCCCATATTTATTACTCAGAGACACATTCTACAATGTAATTTTATTTTTATTGTACCACAACTTCAAAAACTTCTTTTGCACATTAATATTAATGGTACCCATTGATTCTATCCAATTATATCCCAAAACAATATCTAAATCATCCCTATATGTAGCATGAAAATCTGAATGAAACACATATTTATCCATAGTGATATTCAAATATTTAAAAAATTGAAAATGTTTATCAACAACCTGTGTACTATGAATATTCTTTGTAGAAAATTGCAATCTATTAACCAACAGATCATTGATAAAATTTTGTTGGCAACTAGGGTTAATAGAAACAATGACATTTTCTTTATGAATACAACCATGAACCCGTAATATAGATTTTACATATGAAAATAAACCCTTGGTGTTGTCTTTATCCTTACACTTCATATGATAACATTTTTCTAAAAACAATTTTTCCATTGCTTCCTTAGAAAGTGACATCCACTCCCAAAAGTCAAATGATGTCCACCATGTGTGAGCATCTTCTACCATGTGTGAGCATCTTCTCTCAAATGAAGATGTAGACAAATTTTCCACTGCTCTTTCCATTTTGACTTGTGGGACTTTAAGAATTATTCAATACTATGACCATCATATTTTCTTGTAAAGTACATCTTGCTTGGAAAAAATATTCAACAAAAACTAGGGTTTAAAAATAAATTACTGCAAAATATCGCGGTTTTTTTTTCGAAAAAAACCGCGATATAGTTGAATTTAAAATGCTCATAACTTTACTTCCCGGACTCTGTTTCAGATGATTTTTTTTAAACTTCGGTAATTTTTCAAGAGGAATTCAAATATCCAATTTGTTTGACCAAATTTTGCTCAGAAATATTCATATTTGAACGTGAAGTGCGCCGCCCTCTTTTTTTTTTCTAGAAAAAAAATTTCAAAAAAGAGCCAAAAAATTGTCCTCTTCTTTGGCCAAGGAAAGTGCTCTAATACCACTTGTTAAGTACATGAATAGACCTGAAGATAAATCTCAAAATAACCAAGAATCTCAAAAAGAATAATCCAAACCATTCACCAAATACTGAACACAAGAAATAGTCAAAACCCTTGAGGTAGGGTAACACCATATATTAATTCTTAAGGAATGATAAGATTCCTCAAGAAATTCTTGATACATTCACAATATTCTTCACTATGTTTCATTACATTGATCACACTTGTTTATATAGATCTATCTATCTCCTAGGAACCTTCTAGATAGCCTTCTCACATTTATTACATCTAACTACCATAGTCGGTATTTATTAATATAGTGTACCTAGTCCACCTTACATTGAATGACTACATTATCATATATTAAGTGAATTCCAATAATAATACATAACCAAATTCCCATTGGGTACCTCCCTAGGTACCCCATATTACCTCCCTAGGTATACTACAGTTCCAAATCTGAGAAAAAATATAATTTCAATAGGGAAGTTGGCAAGTGAAGGCTATATATCTACATTTATAGATAAGGTGTGGAAGGTCACCAAAGGATCACTGGTGATAGAAAAATGAGAGAAGCTAGGTACATCATATTTATGTACTAGTAATACTAGCTCTTCTGTCTCTTTGGCTTCTACATGAGTGGATACAACACTATGGCCTCACAGTCTTGTACACATGAGTGAGAAGGGGATGCAAATAATTCACAAAAGGAATTTTGTGCAAGATCTTAAAAGGGTTGATTTGGATTTATGTGATGAGTATGTTTATGGAAAACAAAAGAGAGTCATATTTCTTAGAGTCGAAAAAGAAAAGAGGCGTGAAAAGTTGAATCTTGTGCATACATATGTATGGGACCAACTCATGTATCATCTCTTGGTGGATTGCATTATTATGTTACTTTTATTGATGATGCAACTAGAAAAAAATGGGTTTATTGCATTCAACAAAAAATGGATGTTTTTTACACTTTTAAAAAATGGAAAGCTTTGGTTGAGAATGAGACAAGAAAAAAGTTGAAGTGTCTCATATAAGACAATGGAGGTGAGTATTGCAACAAAGAGTTTGATGATTATTTTTCATACCATTGGATTCATAGAGAGAAGACAGTTCCAAGAACACCACAAAAAAATGATGTGTTAGAAAGGATGAATAGGAAAATATGGAGTGTGCAAGGAGTATGAGATTGCATGCAGGGTTTCCATTATAGTTTTGGGAAGATGTTGTAGATACTATTGTTTACTTAATAAACAGAGGACCTTCAAGCTCTTTGTATGGTAGAATTCCAAAGGAGGCATGAACAAGTAAAGGGGTAAACTACTCATTTCTGAATACTTTTGGTTGTGAAGCATTTGTCCATATTGATAAAGAAAATAGAAGAAAGCTTGAAGAAAAATACAAGAGGTGTACCTTTATTGGATATGATGTTAATGATTTTTGTTATATCTTATGGGATTATGAAAAAAGGAGAAGAAGAATTAGATATGTCATATTCAATGAGAAGGTCATGTACAAATATTAGTTGCAGGGAAAGAAACAAGTAAAATAAAAACCAAAATACATAGTTCTTGATGAGATAACTAAAAATGAAATTCCAAAGGTACGAGAAAAACAAAATGTACAACAACATGAGAAACATGCACCTCAAACTCTTGCAAGTGTTGTTAGAATATATAGTAGGTTAAGTGGACTCCCTGAACAATACTCTCTTTCATTTTACTATTTATTGTTGATTGACTTTGGTGAACCATAAATTTATGAAGAGGCAATATAGGTAGAAACTAAAAATAAGTGGGAGCAAGGCATGAAAGAGGAAATGGACTCCTTGGTAAATAACCAATCTTGGGACTTGGTTTAGTTACTTGCAAGAAAAAGAAAATTTCATAATAAATGGGTTTACAGGTTGAAGGAATAAGATGGAGGAGAAAAGTGATACAGGGCTATACTTGTTGTAAATGGGTTTGCATAAAAGAAAGGTATATATTTTGATGAAATATTTTCTTCTGTTGTTAAAATGACTTCAATAAGGACTATTTTAAGTCTTGTTGCAATAGAATATTTGCATCTTGAACAATATATGTAAAAACAATTTTTCTCCATGGGGATTTGGAGGAAGAGATTTATATGCAATAGCCATAGGGGTATGAGATCAAAGAAAAGGAGGATTTGGTATGCAGGTTGAATAAGAGTTTGTATCTCCTAAATAAATATCCAAGGTAGTGGTATTAGAAGTTTGATAGGTTTATGACATAACAAGGTTATAGTAGATGTCATTCTGATTACTATGTTTATTTTAAAAGAATAGAAAATGGAAGCTATATTATCTTGCTATTGTATGTAGATGGCATGCTTGCTATTTGAGATGAAGGATTTGGGTGATGCAAAGAAAATCCTTGGTATGAGAATAATAAGAGACAAGAGAAATCCCAAATTGACATTGTCTCAGGGTGAGTACATAGAGAATGTGTTGGAGAGGTTTAGAATGCATAATGAAAAACCACTTAGTATACCTTTGGACAACCATTTCAAATTAACCAAGGAAATGTGTCCCAAGACATAGGAGAAAACATAATACATGTCTAGGGTCCCTTATTCATCAACAATTGATAGCTTGATGTATGATATGGTGTGGACAAGACCAGATATTGCACATGTAGTGGGATTTGTGAGCATGTTTATGAACCATCCAGGTAAAGAAAATTGGGAGGAAGCAAAGTGGATTCTGAGGTATTTCAGAGGTAATAGTACTCATGCATTATGTTTTGGAGGTTCAGAAATTGTTCTACAAGGATATGTTGATTCAGATATGGAAGGTGATAAAGATAGTAGGAGGAGCACCATAGGGTATGTTTTTACTATAGGTGGAACAACAGGTAAGTTGGATTTCAAAACTACAAAAGGTTGTTTCACTTTCAACAATTAAATAGGCATTTTGTTGCTATAGAGGCTAATAAAGAGATGATTTGGTTACAGAGGTTTATGGAGGAATTGAGAAATAAGTAGGAGAATAAGAGGTTGTACTGTGACAGTGAGAGTGTCATTCATCTTGGAAATAACTCGACCTTCCATTCTAAGACTAAGCATATACAACTCAGGTACCATTTCATATGATCTGTCTTTGAAGATGGACATTTGAAGTTGGAAAAGATACATACTAGCCAGAATCCTATAGACATGTTAACAAAGGTAATAGATAGGGAGAAATTGAGTTCCTTCTTAGTTTCAGTTGGCCTTCAAGCATGAAGGTGAAGATGTGAAATTTTCCAAGTCCAAGGTGGATCATCGTCCAACATGTACAACAACAGTTGAGTCTTTTTTATTAGTGTCCAAGTGGGAGATTGTTGGTTGTGGAGATTTATTATCTTCCTAATTCATATGAAGGTCAAAGAAACCACAAGATACACAATTCATCCCCCCCCGACCATGAGGGGGCCTAAATTTTTGTTTTTTGCAATCCAAATATTGTAATTTCATAGCCAATTTGGACCATTCATTATAAGGTCTCAAATATGATGGTAGAAGTTATGTTAGGGTTTTTTTTCCCTAGAAGGAAATCCTCTTTTCTGAGGGAATTTTATTGTGGATGTGTGTTATGGTTAATATTGTATTCTAAGAGAGGAGACTATGAGATAAAGAAGAGGAAGTTACAACGAGTGTGTTGTAGGTTGTATCCCTTCATTTTTATGGATAATAAAAATGAAGGATCTGACAATTTCTCTAGTGGACGTAGCCCACACTGGGTGAACCACGTATATATGTGTCTCTATATATTTCGTATCTTTTGTGTTTTTATTTCCACATTTATTTTATTTTATTGCTCCGTGATCCTATTTTTCTAACATGTTCTTCAATATTGTAGGAAACAAACAAAGTTTGTGAGCATCATCTGTATATCCATAAGTACATCATAATATATAAAATTCAAATAAAAATGCATCAGAATCCTCAGAATCCATACCATGAAAGTTAGGAAGAATAGAAGGAGGAATGTTTTTCAACTTTAATTCATTACCAAATTCTGCAGGTACATCTAATATGGGAAAACCAAAAGTAACCTCTTGTTCTTCTTATCCTGCATCATTTGGACCTCTTTCACATTCTCCTTCTATTCTTGGTATCATTTTTCTTTATTCTTCATTTTCCCTTCTCTGGCATTTTATTTCTTATCTTGCTCTTCTTTGTTCCAAGTTTTCTAGTCTCCTTTCATCTCCACCTCCTAATATTCTTCCATCCGGTGCTCTTGTTGGACCACCACCTTCTGCATGAGATTCAACATTAGCCATCTTATTTGCCCAAAATATAAAAATATTTTGACTCCACCGCTCTAATGTTTCTATTATATCTTCAAGTTGTTCAACAATCTTGGTTTGTATCTGCTTTGAGTTTTTTCTAACAATCATCTTCCCTGTATCTTTCTTGTTACCTGCAAACAAGTTAGTGACGGGGTGTTTTGTGGATGTTTTGATAATTGGTTGGATGGATGACTTAGTAGATGGTTGTGAATATGATGAGGTGGATGGTCTAATAGGTGGCTTAGTAGGTGGTTTAGGTAGTTGTGATGACTTAGTAAGTGGTTTTGTGGGTTTTTTTTTTTTTCCTAGAACAACTTATTTTTCTATCTTAAACAAACTACCCTTACTATCCCTATCTCTATTCATGAAAATCACACATGACTAGATATATTCATGCAAATTACTAAAATATTTCAAAACTAATTCCTTTCGTGCCTCCCCTGGAAACGGTGCCAAAAATGTCATCTCACTAATTTGTAAAGATCAATACTTTAAAGTATCAATCATGGGTTGGTAATCTTATGAGGCACATTCATTGTATGTGAGGGTACTAGTCTTAAAATCAACCTGAATTGTATCAAGAATGCTTTCACACAATGATAAAAAAATACTTTGGTATACTAACTTTCAAAAACAAAACCAATTCTTCAAATGTTCACAACCTCAATGGTGGATACAGGTCACAAAGGGAATTTGTTGCAATGGAGTGAAAACATCTATGTAACAAAAATCAACCTAGACTATCAACTTGAAAGAATATTTATGTGTTTAAGAAAGAAAATAAAAACACTAAAATAATGTTAAACTCCAAATTAATATCCATAGTTTCTTTGGTAAAAAATCTGATTGTAGAATGAAGTTTGATACCACCAGTGATGAGTTGTAGTTTTCGCAATTTCAATGGTAAAAGTGTTGATTGTAAAGTGTAAATTTCTTTACAATGATACTATGATGATTGTGAAGTTTACATAACTTAGCAAGAGGAGGCTTCCTACAACAATACTTTGTTGAACTGTGAGAAAATATTGCAAGGAATATTTTAAACACACATATGATAAAATCCTAGTTCATATTTCAATCTTAATCAATCAAATGAATACTTGGGATTTCCTACTGGTTAAAAAGTAGGCTATAGTGTTTCCACAAGATCTTATGGTCAGAGGAAACTTGTAGAAATACTCTCAAAAATCCCTTTCAAGTTAACAATGGAAGATAAGATTGTGTTTTAACTTTACATCAACAAAAACTTCAAATGAAATCTAACCAAAACCCAAACTAATATAAATTTAATCTACAGGTTTTAAATAAAATAATAATGAAGAAAGTAAATAATGCTAACTAAAGAAATTTCAAAGAAAACTCACACCACTATTCAATGTTGTCACATGAACCAAATATGGGGCCTTCCAAGCTAGCAAATACACATATGAAGAAAAATAAATGGATAAGACCAGGATCTTTATATTAAGCATAAAACTTCAGCAATACAATGTTTTCATCAATTCTGCAATTTGTCGTCTTCTAAATGCCTTAATGTTTAGCATATTTGCACATCATTAACCATTACTAACAAGAATAAAAGATCTATTTAAATGGATCTAATATATAAAAAACCTCTTATTAATGTTGGATCGAAGCCACCTTGAGTGATTATCTACACAAATCATGAAAAAAATTGAGTTATGTTCCTGCTGTGATATTTCTTCATTGTGGAGGACGTGCGTTGACCAAGCATTGACTAGCGACTTTATGGGCTATTTCAAGTTCTTCAAGAAGACATGATCCATGTTGTGAACTCTAAGAACAAAACCCATGTGTCCTTTTTCTCTTATTCGACCTACAAATATGCTAATCTCGGAGCAATTACTGGAAAATAACATTTCTAATCATTTTGATAAAAAAAAAAAAATTCTTATTAAATAAAAAATAGAAAACAATTATTAATTACCTCTTAAATACTTTATTAATCTCGAGTTTAGTGGAAATTCAAATGGGTACATAATGCTAAAAGTGGAGGAAAGAAATGGGTAAAAAGGTGTGTATGGTGGTTTTTACTACAAAAGATGAACCCAGCAGGGATTGAGATGTGAGATGAAGGACTTGACCCATTTCCTGCTTGACTTGTTTTTAACACCATGGATTTATGGTGGGAGCACCTTCGACCTCTTGGTTCATGGCATCAAAGAGTTTTTTCAAGGTTATTTTCTTTGATACGTTATTTTATGAGTAATATCACCCATTCAAAGAGGTGAATCCCACCAAGGTTGATATGATTTATTTTTGGGTTACTCTCACCATGGATTTATTTGTAAACTATAATGGATATTGCACTAGAACAATTCATCATAATAGAAATGATAAATAAAAATGAAATCTACACTATGAAGGTTAAATTCCTTTAGATTCCATTATCTTTAGTTATTGATTTCCTGTTTATGCATGAAATAGATAAAATTCAAAAAATAGAGAAAAATAAAATACAATCACACAACATGCAAAAAATAAAACACATATTTTCTTTGAGAAAACCTTATGGGAGAAAACCTAACTAGAAGGTGAGGTTGCCCTGCTCTTTTTTTTGTAGTATGCAAAGAATGCAAGTACAAAGGAGAATGCACTCTCTATGGAGTTACCTGAGACCTGTGGCCTACTAGACTACTACAGAACATTAACTCCTTTAGTTATGCTCTCTAATTTTCCCACTCCCTATTGTTCTTCTATGCTATGAAATGAAATACAATAACATAGAGTGGAACCCCTTCTCCTCCTAGCAGTCCGATATTTAGCATAGCCCGATAGCCATCTAGGGGTAGGGTTTTAACTTTCTCAACCCTCAATTGTGATAAGGTTTTGGAAATTATATAATTTTATTAGAAAATACACTACATGGCTAGCTCCGCATGTCTAAGTAATGGACGTTGATGTGGCATGCACTTGCACCGTGGTGATCAATACAGTAGGTCAACTTGCGGGAGGCATAACTTTCACATATGAACTCTGATTGAGGTGATTATTGCACCATTGGAAATGTTTTAGTGTGTAGAATATAGATATAATCTCCATGGTAAGGCATGGACCATAAAAAAGTGTCATTTGATTCCTCAATATGGTTCCAAAATATTTTAGACAATTTATTTGGACCCAAATTTGAACGAGGCGCTAAAATGGATTTACAAGTTGATTCCTCCATTTGTTTCACACATAAAGAATTGAAATAGATGAAAAATAATATTATGATCAAATAAAGATCATACCTCCCCATTTAGTGAGGATTTATCTCCCCAAAATATTTACTGAATGAGGTAAGGAAATTTTTCCTCTACCTTCTCCCTGGAGTACCATTTTTCTTTTCTTGGAAGTTGTCCTTTCAACCCAATTTGCCAAAGGTCATGTTGCCCCTATATTGTAGTTTTGGACATCTTCTGAAAGATTGTGTCCTCTTTCAATTCTACCTAAGCATCTGGTGCTAAGTTCTCTATGGAAGGTAGGACCTGCTCCTCCTCTTGATCCAATGTGAAAGGCTCATAGAGTTGGAGATTCTCCATAGTCACTACTAAATAAATGTTCTTGTATGGGGATAGACTAAGTATGTAGGTGTCATCTCCCACCTTTTCCAATACGTCAAAATTACCATATCACAAATCCTTAATATTCTTACCAGGACCCTTCAGTCTTTCCTTATTCAGCTATAACTATACTTTATCTCCCACTCTAAATGTTCTCTATGTCTTGTGTTGGTCATGTTTAGCCTTGTACTTTTCATATGACTTCTTTAATTTCTTCGGTAATTGAAAATGAATCTACCTCATCTTCTCAACAAAAAATTCTTCTTTTAATGCATTTCCTATAAGGTCCTCCCTCACTCCTCCTTATTGTCCATATAAAACATCTAAGGGTGAAGTTGGAAAATATCTTAAACACGTTTCAAAAGGTAACTCACTGGTAGAAGTATGGAATTCTCTCTTATAATAGTGTTGTATATAGATAATATTTTCATCCCAGGTCTTCAAATGCTTCTAATTGTAACCCCTCAAAAGGTGCACTAAATTACTATTGACTACTTCCATCAAATCATCTATATGTGGATGGAATGCTCTAAACCTATTGAGATTAGAGTCCATCTTCTCCTATAATGTAGTCCATAAGGCACTGAGAAATATGGTGTCCCTATCTGAGATGATGCTCCTTGGTATCCCAAAGTGTACCCAAAATTGTTCAAAGAACAATTTTGTTTCTTCCTATCTGCTAATGGTGTTTCTATAAGGAATGAAAATGGGCATTTTGTTGAACCTGTCAACTACCAAAAATAGATAGTCATGGCCCTTGTTGGTGCAATTGATACCAGGGTTATCTAAGGTTTCCAACAAAAGGAACTATTGTGATCTAGATATACTGGCATATTCATCTTTTCATGAGGGAAAGAAGTCTCACTCGAGGTGTAGTCGAGACTTAGATGATGAAGTGAGTCAAAGAGAATGCAACATCAGATTTACCTTACCATTAATTAGAGATAGGTAGTATACCCTAAAGTTATCCATAAAAAAAATTAAATACTTAACCATATAATGAAAGAAACAATTGCATGACAAAACCATAGACTCATACACATGATATCATATCAGTACAACAAGAAATTTTAGGACCCCAACTATTCCATTATATTATCAACAATATCATCAAATTTCCTACAATAGGTCTCTATGACTCATGCATCAGCCCGCACAACAAGATATAACACTAAAATTCCCATTACAGACTCAATACTCGATTGCGCAAGCAAAATGCTCCCAACAAAACCCATTACAATATCTTATCAAAAACTGACTCAATCCAAACCCTTTTCCTGTTACATATCTCCATACTCATATTTTTCCCTTGGTCTCTTATTAGATTCTTTATTCTTCTATCTTTCTAGATTTTCCCTATTAGCACTCAATGCTCTTGGCCTTTTCCACTGCTTGTCCAATATTCTTATGACATGTTGCGCTTTTTCCAAAATATTGGTATTTCTAAAAATGGAGGACTCAATAGGCCCCGACCACAACCATTGACTCACCTCGATTCAACCCTATACTTCCTTATTGGGTTCCATTCAAAAATAGGGCCCAGATCAGGGATGCCATGTAATTATTTTTTGTAGAAGTTGTCATACTCTTGCACCCAATCCTACCACTTCCACACCAAAATGAAGGATCCCACAATGAATTCTTGTGCAACTACAACATCAAGCTCCGCAAGATTAGTGGCTAACAATGTCTTCCACTCACTCTCTATAGCTGAATCCAATTAATGGATGTTGACATAAGTATCCTAAATGTCAGGCCTAAAATCCATGAGTTCTTTCATTGCATCTCGAGTGGCCTCATACATTCCATCGAGTCGCTCATCGACCTCTTTGATCTCCCTAAAATTTTCATTATGCACTATGGGATTAGTGATCACCTGAGCCTCTTTGTTCATCTGTTGGATTTGAATATGGAGATATTATGTGGGATTGTTCCTCTTTTCTAATACTTCAACCCAATCATCGATGATGTCGAATAACTGACTACACTCACTATCTCAATGATGAAGGGAAGAGTGAACTGTGTCTCCTTCAACAATGACCTGAGTGATCTTTGCGAGCATGGAATAAGTTTTTTCCTACTCCTTAAGATGAATGGATTCAAGTTGTTTCTATAGAGTTTTTATTCTCCCTTATAGGTGCAACCGTTCCTTAGCCATAAGCTCAACGTGGTGCACTGGTGCAACTAGGGTAATATCCTTAGGGAGTTCAGGAACATCCTATCTAAATGTAGGCCACACCTAGAGAAACTTGTTTGAAATATCCCCAACAGTAGACTCAGATAGTGTGTGCAATCCATGCTCATTCTCCCTAGCTAATGTTGCTACAAATATGACCTGGATAAATTGTTTTGTTTGTTGTGTGAGTTCTTCATTCATTTGCACGACCGAAGTAATCCACTGCTCAGTTTGATGAGTTGAGGCCCAAATGAGATGCAAGATTTGTGGTGTGGAATAGGCTATGATCTCTCCATTGGTGAGAGATGGATCAATAAGAAACCTTGAGGCAAGTGGTTTGCCAATGGAAATAGATCATTTAGAAATACTAGGGGTTCCAACATGTTATGACCCAAGGGGGGCATATATATGGCTACATGTATATGATATGTTTTTCGTATGTTACTGCTTTCTCCATTCCATTGTTGATGATCTATCCATGAAAATCAATTCTTTTTGGTCTTAATCATTGGTGTATATTTGTTGAATAATTTATTTCCTTTGCTTCCATGTATTTTTGTTGAAGCTTCTCCAATTTGTAGTCGTTGTTGGTCTCTGATAATAGCTTGTTGAAGATCATTAGTTTGGTGATGCCTTGTTCCATGAATATTGACAAGTATTCCATCTTCTTCCTTCATAATGTTGATATCGTCCTTCTTGTATTCCTTTAAATGTTTCTTGGTAATGAGGGTGTCAATACGGTTTCACATTTAATGGTCTTCCTTCACTCTGCACATGCATTTCATCTATCTTCTTTTCAACGATAATGGAATCCTCGATCATATTTTTTTGGTCTTTGATTACTCTAGCCTTCGAGATAATACCATCATATTTGGAATGTACATCCTCTATATGGAGTTCAACTTCTTCAAGTATCTTCTGTTGACCATCTTGAATCTTGTCTTCTTTCTCCTTTTGAAGCTGCAATGTGATTCCATCCAACAAATTTTGACGTCCTTCTTCAATCCTATCTTGTATTTTGGATTTTACCTCATCAATATTTAAGGATTCCTCAACCTTCATGAAAATTACATCTTCTAGTATTTTGGTAGATTCTTCATCCAAGATCCTTCTTTCTTCTTGATTTTGACAATTCTTCTTTTCTTTTGTCAATCTCTTGAGATCATCCAATAGTTTTTTTATTATGGTTTCATAATCTACATATCTCTTCATCTTTATTTTTCAAATATTCCCTTGACTCATCATTTTCCCACTTTGATTTACTATTATTTTCTTGCTTTAAGTTCTTAACCTCCTTAATTAGTGATTCATTAAGGGCTCGTATCTTAGATAGATCCTCACCATTCTTCTTAATATCTTCCTTTGCTTCTTTTAATTCATCTTGAATTCTATACAATTCCTCCATTTTTGTATCCCTAATCCATTTTTGTATCAAATTCTTCCCATGTGTAGTGCCATCTAGTATTTTGATCAACACTCATCCACCACTTCCAAGCTTCATCAAACAAAAAATGTCTTTCCTTTGAAGGAGTCATATTATATTCTTTTACCAACCTCAACCATTCCATAGGATTGATTGTATCTTTACCTTCATCTCCTGTAAATTTAGGTATTTCCATTTATTCTTAATTGAGGTCTAATCCCAAACTTCAAATCACAACCTCAATATATTAAGGATAAATATCTCAAATAGTTGTAATACTTGTTCCAATTATATTCTCTTCTATGTCTTATATTTCCAATGGATTTTGAATCAGCTCAATCAGACATTCCAATAAAAAGTTATGATAGTTTAAGTGAACATACCTTTGAAACCTTGATTTGGAGTTTGTCCTCTTGGCCGACCTTACTTATGATGTTTCTATGAAATTTCTTCCCTTCTCAGTCTAAAATTGAGACTCGTAGTACTCTTAAATTTCTTCTCTTCAATTCCATAGGCCCGATCAAAATTGGATGTGTCAAGTGGAAGTTATGGTAACTTCCCCACACATTGTTGATTTTCATATTTCCAGGAGATCACACTTGTATAGAGTTCCCCATGCACAATAATTGATATAATATTCTAAACATTTTACCAAAACTACTATGTCCTATCCACTGTTCAATGCAACTGGTCTCACTCAATTTCAATCCTCAATGAAGAATTTATGGTTGTTTTACTCGGAACACATGTTTGATACTAGTCAATAGGACTAGTGAGCTACCCTATCTTACACATGGTGTATCTACAAAAGATACAACCTGTTTGGGTCATACTACTTTTCTAGATACATCCTATGTAAGAAAATAGTATTACTTGGTTTCATCACATGTGAATCCTTTAAATGCAAAGCTTTGAGGACAAATATTTTTGAAGGAGGTTACTATGTACTGACTCAAGGGGGGAATATATATGGCTAAATGTATATAATATGACCCCAAGGGGGGGTATATATGGGCCTAAATGTACATGTAATGTGTAAATACATATGTAATAGGGTCTGCCTAGTGATAAAGGGGCCTCATGTGCAAGTGTGAATAGCTATATATAAGATATAATTTATTCATTATTGACATGTGAATTATGAAGTATGAAAGGTATTTGGTTATTTGGAGGGGGTTCCCCTATTCTTTAATACATTATTGTGTGACTTATCTATTGGAGTTGTGTTCCACAATGACATTCTATACATGGTGTGTAATTCTATTACGTGAAATTGTTGTGGATCTTGCATCATAGGAACAATCTGTTATTTCACAGATCTCACACTATGATTATAATAAGTGTTTCCCTGGGTATCCATGAAGTCTTCGCATTGTGTGTCAAGTGATACATGAACCTGCGAAACTTGGGGAAAGGGGTACGCAATGGGGATGGTGGTGCTTGTGGTTGTAGCGAAGGGGATGATAGAATCTGGCTCAATGATGTCAACATGGGATTGGGATAGGGATGATGGAGTGGTGGATGGGGTTGTCGTGACCGAACTAGGTTGTTGATGGGTGAGATCCTCTTGGGTGGGAGTGGGATGGGTTGTGACTGGGGGGTCATCCAAGATAGTGATAATGGAAAAAAAGGATGGGATGGCGCTGGTAGTGGGAGTTTGAGGGGAATGTAAGAAATAGTAAAGGAATCGATGATGATGGTGTCAGTAGTGGATGTGGATGGAGAGTTGGTTCATGTTTTATTAATAGGAAAAGAAGTAGCAATGGCTTGGTGTATCTGCTTACCATAGATTGTGGCATCATTTATAATGGATGGGAACGAGAGAGAAATTTACCTGGGTAATGTCTCCTCTTCTCCTTCATCCTTTTCTTCCTTGGAGCCTTAGGGAATCCACTCTCTCTTTAAGGGGTTCTTGCTTGGGCCTGCACCACTTGTTTGCATAGGATATGACCATTGTGAGATGGAAGGCATGGTGTATGAGACACCTAATTTCTTCTTTTCTCTTATGACTCCTAACCATGTAGTGACTTCCTTTTCCAAAATGGCCTCATCCAGATAAAATGACAATGGGGTCATGTGAAATAGTGTTGGAGAAGCACCCTGAGGTTAGAAAAATGTATTATCTCGGTTCATGTCGAACTAGATGTTGTGAGTATGTTGTTTTAATAGTGGTTGTGGAATCCTCGGCCTCTGTGTAGATGTGATGAGGTCGTTGTGCCACTACAAAAGGTAGTGTCATGATCTTTTGCATGAGTGCTAGCAGTGAGAATGTGCCAGGGGTCAAAGATCTTGGAAATCCTATTGTCGAGTTTGGATGAAAGTGTGTGCCCCACTAGTGCCTTCCATTTCCACATTGCAAAGAGACCAAAATATAGTTGGAAATTAAATAATTGGTCCTCTCATGCACATCGGTGCAATCTTGCAACATTTCCATGAGCATGTACTTATACCAATTAAGTGGTTCTCCTACCTTGTATAATTCAGCCATTGATATAGCATTGAGTGTGAATTCCCCCCAGGAGTATTTCTTCATGAACTTTCCAGAAATTAAATAGGAGGAACAAAGAACCTACTCATCATTGATTGGATTGATGTGAGCTCCACGAAGTCCTTGATTCCATACTTGTTGTAGAGGTTGATATCTCCCTTCTTGCGAACATGATTTCTTGAACCCTGGAAGCCTTGCATTACATATTTCCCCTCCATGGATAGAGCATTTATCTTTTGAATGTTGTCCACATGGATGGAATAGGACTTATCCAAATAGAGGATACCATTGTTCAGTTTGGTAATGAGGAATTTTGTGCATCATGTGACTTCTCCTATGGTTCCAAACACTAGCAGGTCACGTAGGTTCATCAGAGTAGAGTCCTGGAGGGGCAGGAAGGATGGTTTCCACTGCCACTACAATTCACTGGTTAGAAGAGTTGAGTAATCCATGAATGTGTGAATAGACATTTGAGGATACTATGAGACATATGTGATTTCGATGTTGAGAAGTCAAGTTTTCTCGACTTTTTTCATGGATATCATACAAAACTTCAACCCATGGATCAATGAATTTAGATGGAACAATGACCTTTGGAATGAATCCATGATTGGAAGTATGAAATATAGTGGACAAAGGTGCTGGTATAGACTCATAGAATGCTAGAGGAGATCCATAGGGAAAACTTCAAACAACAGACTAGAAGACAATGACTTCAGTGGGAGACAAGCATACGTTTATAGAGATTAATGAGGAGGTTCACGCAGGATTCACATGGAAATTTCATAAAGACGGAAATAATGTATATTAATTCTCCATTAACAACAAAAATAGCTATTAATCTTGGTAATATCTATTCAAGTATTTGGGAAATAAAGGGAACAATCAATAGCACTGTGGTGGGACGTTTGGGAGAGCGAAAAAATAATTAACGCACCAACAATTAACTGGAAAGGTAATGACAGTCACTGGGACTTAAATGACTTGCACTAGTAATGATAGGACGGTGACTAAAGGGGACCAACAAAATTTAACGAACAAAGTGTCATCGACATGACACAAATTTCAAACTTGGAAGCTACTAAATACAAAAATATTTGACAAAGACCCCCTTGACCACAAAGGTGTGATTTGGGCTGAAAAAAATGACATTACTAGACTCTAGGACAAGTGACATTTAGACATGTCACCACTTTATTGACGAAAAGGGGAAAAAACAAAGTAATTGAAAAACCTACCTACTTTGTTCACTCCCTGTGATAGGAGTGCTACGAAACATCCCTTATTGAGAAGAAATGTATGGCTTTAGGAATGCACCATTCACCCATATAGGATGGAGTATACCACTTATTTGTGCGAGTTTAACAGTGACATGATCCTAAATTTCCGCAACGATGAAGGGTCCAAGCCAATGCTTTTGTAGTTTCCCTATATTATTTTGATATTTACTATCATACAAAAAAATGTTATCACCTTGCGTAAAAGACTTACTCTTAATATGACTATCATTCCAAGCCTTTTCCACAATTTGAATAAAATATGCCAGAAATCAAGCTTGGTCCAATTCCAACAACTCTCTGACCCATTCCACAACTGATACATCATCTATCATGTGAGTTACTTGTGAAAACTATAATCTTGGGGTGATGAAATCATCTAGGACAGTTGCTTTTCTACCATAAACTAGTTGGAATGGAGTATAATTATGCAGTTTCTTGGTAGTGGTGTTGTAATCCCATAATATTGTTTGAACCCTTTCATCCCAGTCATCTCTATTTGCATAATATAGCTTGATTAACGCCCTCTCTAGAATATTTTTAAAGGCTTCAGCTGTATTGCTTTCTTGTGGATGATACCATATTGTTTTGTGATGTTGAATTAGGAAATCATGGGTGAGAGTGGATATAGTATCAYTGATGAAATGTGCACCCTGATCACTGGTCAAAATCTAAGGGAAACCAAATTGAGTGATGGTGTTCTCAAAAATAAACCTGGCGGTTATATCTATAGAGAAATCTTGGWCCAATTATGTATCATTCCAATGGGTGAGATAGTCAGTAGTATTGATTATATACCATGCTTTTGAGTTCTTCGATGGTCGATTAATCAGTCCTATGAAGTCAACTTCCCATTTCTCAAAGGCTTGAAGAGCCTAAATATGATCTAAGGGAAAATCATCTATGCACGCCAKCTTACCAATCCTCTAACAAACATCACAAGCCTTGGCATAATATTTGGCATGTTTAAATATAGTCGTCCACCATAGTCCTTCTTGGAATATATTTTGTCTAGTCACTTTCCCTACAATATGTCCTCCCGCAACTCCATTGTGGCATTCCCAATATATCTCTGACCTCTCATGATCAAGTACACATCGTCGAAGAATGTTTCCCAATCCCATCTTATACAAATGGCTTTCAATTATCTGATAGTATGAAGAACGGACCACCAAGTGCCTCTTTTGAGTTGTGGAATACCCATCCGACATAGTACCAGTGGTGAGAAACAATGAAATTTCAAAAATCTAATCAAGGATAACCTCAATATTAAAAAGATTTGCATCTGGGTGCTGATAATCTATATTTCTGCCACTCTCAGGTGATTCTAATCAAGAGAGATGATTGGGGCCAACATTTAAATTTCCTTGATTGACAATGAATTCAAAGGAAACTCTTGAAACAACAACAACCATCTACAAATTCTTCCTTCTAACACAAGCTTATTAACCAGAAATTTCAGAGCTAAATGATCGATAAATAATTTAAAATGACCACATACCAAATTGAGTATAAATTTTTTCCAAGAATAAACCATTTCTAAACCTTCCCTTTCGGCGGTAGTATAGTTGTGCACAGCCTTGGAAATCTTCTTGCTATCAAAGTAGATGGGGTGATCCAAATTTTCTTCACTAGGTTGTGAAAGGATGGCACCCAAAGAAATACCAGAAGCATCAATGTGTACATGGAATTCCACATTCCAATATGGATATATGATAATAGGGGTAATAATCAACTTTTCTTTGAGGGTATCGAAGGCTTGATCACACTATAGCTTCCAACTGAAGGCTTGATATGAGTTATCAAGCATTAAAAAAGATTGATATCAATGGATTTTTGTCATGATTTCGTTGTTGGATATGGATAGGGTTTGTTCTCATGGTAGTTAAAGGATCTTGTCATTGACCTTTCCCAACCATAATTTGTCTGGACATCGTCAGGGGTTTACTCCATGGAAGATCACATCTACTTGGTTCTTCCACATGAGTCATTTTTTTTTTTGGATGTTGGACACATGTCAACCCAACTTTAAATTGATATGGTCAAAACCCCTGACTTATTGCTTGCTTGTCAGAGAAGAAAGTAGATCTGACCTGTCTCTTTTTTCTGTCAGCTTGGCTGGCAGCTCGACTTGATTTAACTTGAAAATCTAATTTGACCAAGATCATTTCATTCCCTCCCTCGACCAATTTTTTGACTGATGAATCTAGTGATGGCTTTGGTTGATACCCTCAGCTAGCAGAAGTTTCGACAAGGTAAAATATTCATTCTTTGTGGCATGTGGGTATATTCCCTAAACTAAAGTTGCGCTTGACTCATTTTTCTTGACCGAGCCTTCATCAATTGAAGGATATCCAACTAGATCTTGGACTTGTGGATGCTCTAACATTTGTACCAACTGCTTGGCTCCTCATTCCTCAATGAATGGAAGCATTGTGTGACTTGTGCAATTGGACACCACTTTTGTGTGTGGCTCTTATTGGATGTTTTTTGTGCTATGGTGGATGCTCAACTTTAAGCAAGTGTATTCTAGGGATTGGTGACTCCCTTTCCTAGACGGGAAACCATAGAACCGACTTGGTGTAAGTCATTTGACCCTTTTTTTGGGGGGGGGTTCCATCAAACCATTCTCTACAAATTTTCTACCTTGGTATTTTTCCCCTATCAGCATGGTCATGTTGGATGAAGACGAAGCTCTAATGCTTAAAAAATTGTTTGAGATTCATGAAACGAAGGTTATTTCCTTGGAAGAATCCCACAATCAACTTTGTGCAATGGTCACTTCATTGCAGAATGTCATTGCATAGTTGCAAAATGAGAATCAACAAATCAGAAATGAACTGAACAAATCCCATACCCAACTACAAGATGAGGTTGCTCTCTTTCAAACTAGCCTTTTGCAGTGGTTTGATGAAAAATATAGGAAACTTTTTGACCTGGAGAAGACCATGGAGACCAATTTTCAAGATCTGGTGGATGATTTTAGTGATAAAATGGATCTTTTTGATGATGTTGTGAAGGAGGTGAAATTCCTCTCTTGTGAAAATGTTGCCTTGAAGACAGAGAATGCGGGACTGAAGAATCAATTGAGATATGCAAAAGACATATTCCATACTGTCGTGATTGAGCACTCCAGAATAGTTGCTTCCATGGGGACGATTGTTTCTATCTTTTTTAAGACTCTTGCAGATGAATTTAGGAGAAGTCTTGCCTTCTTGAAGAATTAGAAGAAGAAGTGAAAGTTATTCCTCATACAACAGTGAGCACAAATTTCATTCTATTGATGGAAGAAAATATCCATCTGACTTTCAGGTTTCCCACTTGCAGTACTCCTTTGATGAGCTTCGTGAAGAAGTTGATCCTCTTCAAGAAGATGAAAATTGATTGTTTAAGGAATATTAGACTTTGAAGGAAAATTATGATTCTCTATTTCTACAATTGAATAAGAAGGATGAAACTCTTCAGAGCTTGCAGACTATTGAATAGAGTATTGAGAAAACTGTTGATAAGAAGATTAATGTTGTCAAGATGCCAAAATCACCTGTTTCTTCTTCCGCCATTGCGGCTAGTCCAATTATTTGTGAGAGGATTGTTGATATTATTGAGATTCCAATATCACCCATTTCTTATCCACCCCCTACTTCTATTTGTAATAAATATGTTGTCAAATTATGCTTTGAAAATGATAATTGTGTTATCTCACCTATCTTTGAAAAAAACACTACAAGTATAGCATCTCAACTACTTAACAAGATGGGATATACAGGAGGAGGACCTGGAAAGAATGGACATGGTATTAATGGTCCTATTATGCCTGAGGTGCTTCCTCCAAGAATAGGTCTTGGATATGATGTTGTTGTTTCCTCCTTGCCTACATGTAACCTTGCTACAAAAAAGGAAGTTTTTTTCGTTGTAGGTGGAGTTCAAATTGATTTTCTAGCAGAGCAATCTCCTAAACATATTGATGAAATGTTTGTTCCTAACATATCAGATTCTAAGAATATTTTTGTTGATGACGTTGTTGTTGATATACCAAGTTTTTCTCCTCTTGAGGGAACACTAGTCTCTGAGACTATATCTCTTGATCAACCAAGAAATCCTTTTGTGCATTATCATCATTCTCACCATATAAATACTAGCAATCATGCTTTTCGATCTTTGTTGAAGAGACATGAAAGAAATAATTGTGGACCTATTTCGACTACCACGATTGATTGTGGTTGGATTCATGAGTGGTCATGGCCACATTTGAACTAATTTTTAACAAGTTCATGCTATTGTGTTTCATCAACTGTACAGACATATAATGCACCTCTTCATTGTTGAAGCTTTGTAGTGGTCAACCATAGGTTCGAACCAACTTGATAGTCAACTGGTGCTCGACTAGGATATTTGTCGATTGAGATTCTACCCGACTTAACAGTCGATTGGAGGTTTTTTCATCTATGTTATTGTTTATTGCGTTTCAACTTACTATTGTCCATTGACTGGTGTGTTTCGATGAATATTTGTTTTTTATGCTTTGATCACTAAGTTGTGTTTAAGGGAGGAAGTAATTGAAATTGTTGATGTGTAAACCCAACTAATGTGCTTGGATTTGCTAAGATCGACTGAACCATGTTTGAATATGTTGTTGGGAGATGTACTTATTCTCATTGCACATGTTACAGAGACTGTTGGATCGATAGAGAATAATTATATTGGTGCGTTCTTGTCTAGTCGAATCATTGACTACTGGTGTTGTTTTGTTGTCTAGTTGGTTGGACAAATGGGACTATGTTTTGACAATATATTTTGAAACCCATTTTTCAATAGATGACTTCCCTTTGTCCTTGATCTATGTCAATGGTGATCATACTTCCTTAGGATTTTTTTTGTAACGTCTTGTGATCAACTTTTGCAGTCAGAACAAATTCAGGGGGGAATGTTGCAKAATTTTTTTTCCTCCAAGTTGAGTTTACGGGGGGGTGTTTGAACATGCAATTCCATTGTAACCTCTCCTTGTCATATTATTTGGGTTGACAGCTAGCTAAACCCTTTGTTTAACATATGCACTCATGGATTCTCGATCCATGTTTTATGGACAGATGCAAGTGTTTTCACCCGAGTTTGTTGAATTTGGTCCATGACTGAACCTATTTGTAGATGATCATTCTAATCAGTCCATTACCATATTATCATCTCATATTGTAAGAACATGCCCATGGAATGATGTTGTAGCAACAACGTTTTCAACTCCTCCTACTATCCCAACTGGTAGAGGAGCTATATTAGAAGGCCATGTACCTCTTAGTCTTGGAAACTCATTAACCACATGAGCATCTGCGTAACAACCCATACACTATAATTGTGGTTGATATACTTTTAGAAGGGTTAATTCTTGATATTTCTTAGTTAACATAGATATTTGGCCTTACATTTGCAAAATATTAGCATCCTCCAAAGGCCTCATGATTCTAAAGTTCCCTGGATAACCTGCCATAGGTTCGATCTTCATAGCCTACTCCAATGCTTCCCCCAAAGTGGTTATCATTTGTTGAGTTAGAGGAATACATGTCAAAGGTAACAACCCTTGAATGAACCATTCTCTCTAATTATCCTCATGGATATGGTTTTCTAATTTATCTATCGCTTATTTAAACCTTTGTTTGTATTCCCAAGCAGACTCACCATCCCTCTACTTTATCTCTGCAACTCAAAGAGAGCATGTTGTTATGACCAAGGAAACCAAAATTCCACTATAAATCTATGCTTCACATGAGCGAGTGTGAAATCTTTCCCTTGAGCCCTTGGCTCGATTTCCTTCATGTACCATTTCAGAGCCTGACCTATTAGGGTAGTATTGAACTCGACTAACTTGTTCACATCTAAAGTTCTGCAAGACCTCTAGATGGCTTCACCTAGAAACCAATGTTGTTCAACATCCTCATCACCTTTACCCCAAAATATAGGGTATCGGGTTAGATATCCTTCATGTTGATTCATCGTAGACGGATTTAAAAATCCTACTAAAATGAACCCCAAAGGTCCTGGCTGCGTTACAAATAAAAAACTTTCCACACTTCAACTACTACTACTACTACTCAAACTTGTTGGATTTG